>MJUU01054322.1:15791-26985 GCA_002080025.1 Modiolus philippinarum | reverse complement strand
TCTGAACTCGGACGTAAACTTGAATGTAAGTCAATCATGCAAAAAATATAGGTCAAAGTGACCTAATTTTGCCTGGATGCTGACCTACCCCCAAAGATGCATGCACATGCAAGGTTAGATGATCCTACCATGTACAGTTACTGAGATATCAACTCAGACCTAAAATTAAATGAAAGGCAGTCAAGAGGAAAATATAGGTCAAAGAGACCCAATTTTCCTGGAGGCTGTTAGTTACCCCAAGATGCATCTGTACACAAAGTTTGATGACCCTACCCTTCATAGTTACCAAGATATATACCTCAATGCGGACGCGGACAAAGACGCGGACGAGGACGCGAACGCCGGGGGTACTCAAATAGTCCCCCTCAACTTCGTTGAGGCGAACTAAAAATAGTTTGACTCAAGGTATACCTGAGTGTTTCAAGAGTTAAGAAAATTTGAGGGTAAACATTTATCATAATGTGCTAAAGATTAAATTATCTCACTTATACCCAAAATTATGCATGCATGGCTTATCATTGAAAATAAAATGCCAAATACAGATTTTGAAGATATAATATTCACAAAGTCTCTACAAATACGTGGTAGAACCAAGCAATAGAAAAATGTTTTTCTTGTTGTTCTTCATCCTGAAGTCACATGAATACATTTTTTTGGTGACTTTTCTTTCCTTTATTATGGTAATACACTAGAGGAATAAGTGAAATATTGTTATAGTAATAGTGAGATATATTGAGTTTAAATCATCAGAAACTAAAAACAGATCTTTTATTGTGATAAAACAATCTGTTTAGGTTCTCATGTTAATAATAAAGACCGCTGTGCACAAATCGTAAGATCAATTGTCAATATCAACAATAGATATAAGAGAAAAGATTTTTTTGGTGCCGCCAGTAGTAATTTTTCAACAAAACTATATTTGTAACAAAAGTAAACATACATCTACTTAACTTTATCCCTTTACAATATTTTGCCTTAAAGAAATGAAAGGAAAACGATCGTAAGAGCTCGTCAAATATTGATCTACATATAGTTATAATTATAGGGATGCACCTCTCTTTTTAAATAGACTATTTACATCTAACACAATCATCTTGAATAACAATCAATAATTCAACTTTTTTTTCTCGTAACGAGGCTATACCTTATCTACACAACACCAAAACAAGAAATAAGTGAAATTAGATTCTGATCAAATTTTCTATAATGATTTTGTTTTCAAGGATGTTTGATTTTACACCTTGGTTTTGGGGACAAAACACTTTTACTGATAAAAGAAATTAAATCATTTGTATTTCTATAATAGTAATATAATCCTCATTTAGGAAGCTTAATTATAATGATGCACAACCATGTACCATTTGTAGGTGCTCAAATCAAGTTTTAAATTGGATATTAAAATTCTGTTAATTAAAAGATGTATGTTTTGTGTAAATTATGGTACAATGTAAAACATGTTTGTCTCTGGTGGTAATTTAGGGTTTCCCCATGATCTTATGGCTACATTTTTTAACACAAATACCCAAGTTCCAATGTAGCCAAATTTTGGTCAAATGCAGAATCAGAATACATAGAGTAGAAAGAGAAAGTCATAAATAGGGGTTATTTAAAGGGTGAAAAATCAATCAGTAACTTCAGTTTTTTGTTATTCCATATTCACTGCTGGAGGTTTTTGATCTGTCAATTTGTGACTTTTTTTTCAATTTGGCCATTTGTTGTCACATTTTAATTCAGACTGGACAAGATATTACAGAGGATATATCTCAAAGGCAAAATTACCCAAAAACCAAGAGTTGTAAAAAACACTAGCTGAGCAAGGTAATCTAAAAATTCAGCTTTTCTGAATCATGCAGTAAATTTCATATACCGTTTTATATCATTTTGTCCTTATGGTATATTCACTTCTAAAGGAGATAAATTAGATTTTCAACCATGTTTATAAATATTAACTGTAATATAACAGTTAATGAAAGCCATTACAAGGCTATAAAACTGTGACTAAGTTGACTTAATGTTTATAAACGTCTTTTTATTTCATTCTTTGAACTTCAAAATTCCATATATTTATGTCCTTTAAGTCTATCTTTTTAATAACACCTTTTACCCATAATTGAAAAATAAAAATCTTAAAAGACAGGATGTCAATTTGGATAAAAATAGCTTTTCGATTTCTGTGTCATATCAAATAAAAACTGCCTATAATAAAATTGAACATTAAAATCTTCATTCTTACTACTTTTAAGCATAAACAATAAAAATATACTCTCAAAATTGTCTTTCTATAAAATGAAGACTTGTACTGCCATCATCAAATAAATTATTAATTCTGAAACAACGCATAAAAAATAGAATGAAATTGATTTTGAGTAATAGATAAAAGTTTTCACCATTAAGAATCCCTTTCATCAATGAGTGAACGAATCACCCGTGGGCAAAGTCAAATATAGTTTATAATATTACAAGTCTCTCATCAACTTATATCCATCGGTTGAAATTGATGAAATAAAGTTGTGCCATTTGATCATCGTACATCTTTCTTTTTAATAAGGCTGGTTTTATTTAATTTCTATCAATTTTTTTTTTATTTCTTCAGTTTGCTTGCTATTTAATCATATTTTATGGAGTTATGAATCACTAGAAAGGATTTCTATGCCTTTTCAATCTCTGTATGCAGGATATAAAAAACATCTATTTAAAGCAGAAAATGAAAATGTTAGCGTAATTATCCCTTTAACATTTACTTCAAAGTACACCTATTCTGCATAAAAGGTTTGAATTTAAATTTATAATATGCAATATATCACATTAAATTTAATTTTCCAACATTAGTTTTCATGAAAAATGTGTTAATATTAAAATGGTTGTAAGAAAGATGATATAATTTTTTATGGTAATTGGAACCCCTTGACATAAGTAAAGGTAACAAATGTATCGAACAGAAAAATCAAAGTTATACCTTTCAGAGCCTAAAGCCCTGTGTTTATGGGATATCCTCAGTTGCAGCCATCAATTCTATGAGGGTTTCAGAACCAATAACTTGGGAACAAATTAATAAACTGTCTTCAAACTTGCTAGTAGAGTTATTAACCATGGAACATGGACCAAAGGGACATGAAATTGATTCTAGAGTTGTGCCCCTAGAAACTGGTGTATTTTGTAAAAAGTAAGAAAGTTAAAGGGCACCATGTATTGCACCATTACCATTTCTATATCAAATTTGAAAATGTTTGAAAAGATTAATTTCCTGAATTTGCTTTTGATCATGGAGTATTACTGATTTCATCTTCAATTTAAAGTAACAAATGATATAAAGAGATCCGATTTAAAACAGGTCCCAAAAATGACTACTTCACAGCTGTAACTTTAAATGAACAAATTCACACAACTTCCAGCTGGTATTGATTGTTCGTCTTATTTGTTAATTAAAATGCTTGATTTTAACAAAAAAGATAAGTTGTTTTTGTAAATAAAAAACAGTTTGAAAAAAAGATTTTAATCAGTTCTATAACATGTGCAGAGTGATATCCTACACGGAGGGTTCTTCACATGTTAAGAAATCAAGGAAGTCAAGAGGGTCTGAATCAAAAAGATGATCAATTGAAAAAAAAATATCAAAATTAAATTAAAAGATTTTCAGAAGGGAAGTCAATGCAGCCTAGGCCCAACACAATGAATGGATATGTTATTACAGAATTTGTACCCCCCAAATCAACCACATTAAGGTTCAGTTTATAGTGCTTCATGCAAATGACTTATACTTGATATACATGTTAATACCAAATGAAGTGACTTGTAGTAAAAGTACAATGTACTGTCCCTTCTTCAATTTTTTTTTTATTGATATTAAAACAACAAGTTATTTTGATTTTTCAGAAGTTGTAAAAATTTAAACAACGATAATAGGGTCTGTAAGTCTCGTCATGTGACACCAAGAAATCACAATAAAATTCAAATTTTGAAAACGTTTCGCGCCCAAATATTACGTTATGGGATTATGACATCCACATTTTTTGCTTGAAACATCATATTTTTCTGTTCATAACGCAATTTCCTGGTACAAATTATGTTCCGGGAAGTCCCAAAATTGAACGAGACTTACAGACCGTATTATTTGATGAGGACTTTGTTAGAAGCAAAGCATCATCCAAGTTAGTTCTATGCTCTACTGAAGCAGATTTTATTGTTATGCATAAAAATATAATATTGCTGATCCAAAACATAATGTGACAATTTCTTTGTGCAAGAACTACTTATTTTCTCTTTAATCTAAGAGGAATAACTGATTTTATATTATGCATTTTTTCACAGTAAGAATGCACTTTTTGAAACAAAGACCCATACATCTCAAAAGTACACCCCAATGCATGAAATGCAATAATGTTTCATTCTTAAATTCACTTTATAGAAGACTATATAATCCCAATACACTTGGCAGATTGATTGATTGATTGATTGAAGTTTTACAATGAGCATAAATTATGCAAACAACTGAGCCTTGTTGCCTAATGGGCCACATAATATACTACTGCTCTACTATCAGTGAAAAGGAAAATAGCAAAACAGATTATTGATAGACTTGGAAAGTGGAGGCACATTCTTCGTGAAAAATGGCTGTAAATTTTGAAAAATGACCCAAAATAAACAAAATATGATTTTTTTTTCAGAGGTTGGAAAAATGAGGTTGGAGGGGATTAGAATCTATGTTATTTTTAATGGCTTTATGATCATATGAAGTTCCATTTAAACTAGCGTCATAAGATGTCACTATGATTGTCAAACATCTGGTCTACCTATCCACTCAAATGATACAGTGACTGTTCAATAATTCATAAATTTGATTCAAAGGCCAATATTTCAAACACTTTTTAGTAGGAATAAAACTTCTCAATAGTAATAAACCGTTCTATATCAAGAAAAGATTTATATCCAAATTCACACATTAACTTTCAAATTTATGTCACGGCAAGGATTTTCGAAGTACAAAAATGTGATAAAATCTCGTCTTGTAATTAAAAAAAGTAAACGAAGAATTAAACATCTAACATGTAAATTAAACATTATAATTTGTACTATACTACTGATATTTCTTATAAGTGGAAAATGGACCTTTTAAATCTCGATTTATCTGTAAAATCTACAACTAAGTGTTTACTTAAACAACCCATGTCAACTTTCACTAATTAAAAATCTTTTGCAATACACAAAGTCAAGTGAAAACCAGTTAAAAAAAGTGCCCTGTGTTTCAGATTTTTTTCAAGGCAGATATCCACTTTCTTTACAAAAAAGACTGCAGGTTGCTTTATGTAAGTGGTAAACAAAACTCTCCCATCTACTAATGATTTACATAGGACCTTTATGTAACAGCTTTTATCACTTAAATTGAAAACACCTGTTACCAAAAAAAAAGCTCCAATTTCTTATTTTAGTTACTAAACGTATGTTCTAACATACTAATGACCGATCTTTCCTACCAGCTCACCTGATATAATAATGTTTAATGAAGTCTGTGACAAAACAAGTACTTCTCTCATTCAAGTCAAACCAAAATAATCTAGTTGACATAAGGGTTTGCACGTAACAAACTCAGCATCCTGCTGCTCTAAGCTGTTTTGGTTCAATTGGCATAGCTAAATTTTTCCTACAAAATGTCACATATCAAATGTTGACTCAAGCAAAGAAATGAATTATAATGAAATGTTTCAACCAAGATATAATTAAAACGGTACACTGAAATGGACCGTTAGCTATTTTTTCATACATCTTTTGACATATGTTTTTACTGTCCAGACCTAACCCGAAAGAAGAAACCCAGGAGATTTAACAGTGGCCACTATAAGTCATTCATCCTTTCATAACGAGACGTAATTGAACAAATTTGACATTTATTATCTCAAAATATATTCATATGGTGGTGTGAAATTGTATTCAATTGAAAATGAAACCTCAAAATTGTAGATCATTTCCCAAAGTAAAATACAATATGGGTTGATAATGTCCAACAATGATGCTTTGATACGGTGTAAAATTTCACAGTAGGACTCTAACTGATTAAAAATAATTTAATTTTATTCATCAGCAGTTGAATCTAACAGAAAAGACTGACACAGATATTTAATATTACATTAATAAATGTAGATGTGTATCACAGTAATAATTTAATGACAATTTGCAGAAAATCTACTAATTTTGTAGCTACATTTGGCTCTAATTTGTTTAGTCTTGGAGAAGATCTTTGAATGTATTTCAGAAAGGGTCCAATGTTAAACTATGTTTCTGCCTAGTGGTCAACTTGAATAAAGCACAGATGTGAAAAACACTTTTTTGCAGGGGACCACCCAAGGATATTTATGGCTGATGTTGGTTCCAAGTACCAAAACAGTTTCAGAGGAGATCTTTCAATTGGTTTTTTCCGATAGGGTCTAATACTAAGACTACTTTCCTTGCTGGTGGCCATTTAGGATATCGCTGGAACCTGAAAAAACACCTTTTTGCAGGTTACCACCTAAGAAATATTGTTGCAAAGTTTTGTTTCATCAGATTTAGAGAAGATATTTGAATGTGTTTCCCTTGGGTTTAATTTAAAACTATGTTACCAACTGCAGCCATCTTGGATACAGAGCTAACCTGAAAAACACCTCTTTTGCTGGGGACCACCCAAGGGCTATTGTGTCCAAGTGTGGTTCCAATTTTATAAGTAGTTTCAGAGGAGATCTCTGAATGTGCTTTCCCTTTGGGTCCAATGTTAGAACTAGGTTCCCAGCTGACGACCATCTTGGATATGCCACAGACCAAAAAAACGCCTTTTTTCAGGGGACCACCTAAAGACTATTGTGGCCAATGGCTCAGTAATTTCAGAGGAGAAGATCTTTGATTGGACTGACAGAGGGTGTAATTCTAACACAACTTATAATTAAACTCGCCTGCATTTTTTCCCCAAGACCATATCACCATAAGCTGTTATAGTACCTCAAATGTCTATTTTCATGGTATAATCTTGAGGCTAACTGTAAAAATGAAAAAAAAATCCATAGAAATATTTCATAACTTAAAATAGAACAAGACTACACATATATTTTATGCAGCCAAAAGATGCAACAGTGATACACTATTAAAAAGTTATGCTACTCAAGGTAGATAGACACTTATATTTCAATCCATGAAATTTTGCTTTTAATCTGCACATGTGAAGAACCCATCCTACCAACCAGAAATCAGCAATAAAAAGTATGTGTCAATGTGCTTGCTTTTTTCTGAAATCGAGATCAAATTTATATAGAATACATAGGAAAACATGGAAAGTCAATTTTTAGTTAATAATAGAAATGAGCCTTTTATCCATGACAATATTTTATATATATGTAGATAGAATGTTTAGAACCTAAACTATTGATTAAAACCAGTGTTTCAAAAAGTATTAATGTAAACAAAGTTATGGAGAAATGAATCCATAGACCAGATATGGAGGGACCATGCATTTAAGTTGCTCTCAAATCAACCTGAATGTAAAAGAATATCCAAAATTTACAAGTCACTTAACTGTGCAATTGAGGCCAAAATCTATGGACAAGTGGCTGACTATCATGTGCCCCATCCCACACATCCCCAAAATACATCAATACACAAAATACAGTAGATCGAGATATTAATGTATTAATGAGAAATGGATTTAAATGTTCAGTTCCTAAGAAATTTGTCATGATAAATTTTCATGAAGTTAATGAACCATGAAATCAAGGTAAAGGTCAACTGAATCATGGCATATGCAAGATAACAGGGAATAATCCCTATCAGTGACTCTGTTAAATAGTACAAAAGGAAACACTGCATATCGATATACAAGTCTCATCATCTGTTTTAACGATATAATTCTCAGAAAATATAGCTCAAATAAAATAAATTTTGCTAATTCTGAAAATATGTGGGCCCTACATATTTTTCTTTATATCTCTTTGTAATTTAAAATGTGCTTGTCAGTAATATAAATTTTCATTCCAGATTTGATTAAAACTCTAAAATACAATCAACAAAAATATACTAAATTTCATATAAAGTTTGTCTTCTGCAGGTTACTGAACCCAAAGAGCACTGGAAGAACTGCCAGGCAGGCCCAGCATGTTGTACAGAATCTACCAGTATTGTTGCGGGATGAACCAAAACCTATTTTTCTCTATTCTTTAACATTTTTCAGCATTTTTCCATTGACTTTTGGTATGGAACAATGTGTAAAGCAATACTTGATAAATCAACAATGAAGCTTTTCTTTTGTCAAATTTTCAAACAACTTTGTCATACTATTTAAACAACACAGCACAAGTAAAACATTCTATATCTTAGGAACTCTGTTTATTGAATCTATGGCCTTTGAATGAGGAATAATGTATCAATTTTTCTGTTTTATCTCAATATTTAGCTTATTTTTGTGTATTTAAAAAAGAAGATCTAACACAATAGTGATAAAATTATTGGTTTCCAATAATAAGAGGTTTGACCCTAAGTACAATGAGCCATTATTTCTGACTTGAGTTTGAACATCAAAGACAAGCTACAAAATACCTTTTTTTACCTGTAACTAACATTTACGCCAGCTGTCTGTTATCTGTCCCTACTCAAGGAGCAAATCTGTCGAAAATAATAATATTAGTTTTATCTCCATTTAAATTAAATACAATGTTGTTTCATTACATTGGAGGATTTTCGATAAAGCACAATGTCATTCAAGAGGGTGGAGATACATCTAGAGAATTAACCAAAACATAATGAAACTTCCAAAATTTTGGAAATGTGGAAACTAAAGACTCAAATTTAGACCAAGTATATCACATCTAGGAGAAATAATTAAACCAAACTACGAACTACACACTGCAAACCAAGCAATTTTCATGTGTGATTTATTTCACCAATCTTTAATAAAAAAAAAAAAAAAACAATCACACAAAAAAAATTCATTGCTTTATACAAATGCATCAGCATAAAAATTAGCTAAAATTGGTTGCCTGGTAGTTGACCAGGAGAAACAATACCCACAGAAATAAGTTGTTGGTTTACAGTGACTTTATTCTTCATCATTTAGTCCCATTTCTTTGAGTAGATGCCTCGAACCATTCCATGTTTACAATGCCTAACGATAATGTTTTACGTATGTAAACACCATGTTAAGTTGTTTAGCGATCCACGGTTGTGTTCTTTATGTTTGTATGCTTTCAATTAATCTGTATTGCATTGTTTTTTCAGTGAATCTGTATTGCATTGTTTTTTCAGTGAATCTGTTTTGCTGTTGTTTAAAGTAAAATCTTAAAGTACTAACATGTTTTTCACTTATCTTCATATTTTGTCCAATTTTTTACAACAAACCCTCTATTGCATTTTTTTTTGTAATCTCTGTATTCCCCTATTTTTCTATAATCTCCATATTGCCCTGTTTTTCTGTAATCTCTGTATTGCTCTATTTTTTCTACGTGTAATCTCTGTTGCACCATTTTTTATGTTATTTTACTTGATCTCTGTATTGTTCCATTTACTAATCTCTGTATTGCTCATTTATTTATGTAATCTCTGTATTGCTCAATTTTTTCTGTAATCTCTGTATTGCTCCATTTTTCTGTAATCTCTGTATTGCTGCATTTTGCTGTAATCTCTGTATTGCTCCATTTTTACAGAAAAAATTGAATACATTTTTTCTGTAATCTCTGTATTGTCCTGTTTTTCTGTATTCTCTGTATTGTCCTGTTTTTCTGTAATCTCTGCATTTTCCTGTTTTTCTGTAATCTCTGCATTGTCCTTTTTTTCTGTATTCTCTGTATTGTCCTGTTTTTTCTGTAATCTCTGCATTGTCCTGTTTTTTTCTGTAATCTCTGTATTGTCCTGTTTTTCTGTAATCTCTGCATTGTCCTGTTTTTCTGTAATCTCTGCATTGTCCTGGGCTTGGTTGCACAAAGCTCAATTAAAACTTAATAGACTATTAAAAGTTAACAGTCTATTAAATTAGTAGGAAATGTTAAAGCTTAATAGACTATTAAATATTTAAAAGTCTATTTAGGTTTGTGCAACCCAGTCCAGTATTATCCTGTTTTATTCTTGTAATGTCTGTCTTACCCTGTTTATTTCAGTATTGTACTGTTTTTCTGTAATCTCTGTATTACCCTTTTTCTGTAATCTCTGTTTTGTCCTGTTTTTCTGTAATCTCTGCATTGTCCTGTTTTTTTTCTGTAATCTCTGACAGTATTATCCTGCTTTTTTTTTCTATAATCTCCGTATTGGCCTGTTTTTTCTGTCATCTATTTAAAGCCCTATTTTTTCCGTAATTGCTGTATTACCCTGTTGTCTTTAATCGGTATCATCCTGTTTTATTCTTGTAATGTCTGTCTTAGCCTGTTTGTCTTCTCTTGTAATCTCAGTATTGCCCTGTTTTTCTGTAATCTCTGTATTGCCCTGTTTTTCTGTAATCTCTGTATTGCCCTGTTTTTCTGTAATCTCAGCATTGTCTATTTCTTCTGTAATCCCTGTATTGTCCTGCTTTTCTGTAATCTCTGTATTGCCCTGCTTTTCTGTAATCTCTGACCTGTCTTGCCCTGTTATCAGTAATCTCTGTATTGTCCAGTATTTTATGTAATCTCTGTACTGCCCTGCTTTTTCTTTAATCTATGTTTCTTTAATCTATGTATTGCCCTGTTTTTCCCTGTAATCTCTGTATTGCCCTATTTTTCCTGTAATCTCTGTATTGCCCTGTTTTTCTGTAATCTTTATATTGTCTTGTTTTTCTGTAATCCATGTATTGCCCTGTTTTTCTGTAATCTCTGTATTGCCCAGTTTTTCTGAAATCTCTGTATTGACCCGTTTTTCTGTAATCTCTGTATTGCCCTGTTTTTCTGTAATATCTGTATTGCCCTGTTTTTCTGTAATCTCTGTATTGCCCTGTTTTTCTGTAATCTCTGTATTGTCTTGTTTTTCTGTTATCTCTGTTTTGCCCTGTTTTTCTGTAATCTCTATTTTGCTCTGTTTTTCTGTAATCTCTGTATTTCCCCATTTTCCTGTAATCTCTGTTTTGAACTGTTTTTCTGTAATCTCTGTATTGCCATGTTTTTTCTGTAATATCCTTATTGCCCCATTTTTCTGTAATCTCTGTATTGTCCTGTTTTTCTGTAATCTCTGTATTACCCTGTTTTTCTGTAATCTCTGTATTTCCCTGTTTTTCTGT
>MJUU01054321.1:0-66662 GCA_002080025.1 Modiolus philippinarum | reverse complement strand
GTATTTTGAATGGTGAAGGGGATTCTGTTAGATGGGATTGTATCATCTTTGGAGCACCAAACTATAGTAACATCTGCTATACGTCAACATCATTGTAAACATCAAACCAGTTCTTAATCCTGTCAAACTGGAACGAATCGTCAATTGACATAAAAAATCAACCAATACCGATACATTCATCTAGAATAGATAGAACTAGGAGAAAGGCAAGAAATAAGAAACGTTTTACACCTCTACGCATACTAAATGTAAACTGTCGGTCAATCAAAAATAAAAAAAAGATTGAAAACGCAATAGACAGCTTAAAACCAGATGTAATTATTGCAACAGAGACATGGCTTGATTCCAGCATAACATACTGCCTGATCATACCAACCAACTACAAACTATTTAAAAAGAACAGAAAAGATCGCAAAGGTGGAGTTCTCATCGCAATAAGTGACAAGTACCCCAGCTCAGAAATACATGAACGTGACACTAAAGCAGAAATTTTGTGGGCAAAATTACAACTAGCAGGCAAAAAGGAGATGAAGATCTGCTCCAATTACCACCCTAATACAGCTGAATATTACAGTATTTGAAACATTAGCACAACGTGCTTGCACAGGCGTCTCCCAGATAGTGATTGGAGGAGACTTTAATCTGCCAGGATGGAATTGGAAGGAAAAGAGTTTAAAGCCTGGAACACAACATACTTCAAATCACTACTATTTTGCCGACATACTAGTACTTGACGACAATGGACTTACACTAGGTGGAAATGCCAACAAGAAATGAGTCTACATTAGACCTGTTTATAGCAAACATGCCAAATAAAGAACAAAAGGTAGATACAACCCCAGGAATATCAGACCATGACATTGTCTACATAGAGTATGTTAAACAAACAGAAATCAAGAGTCATCCCACTGTACAAGAAGGCAAAATAGAATAGCATGACAATAGAAATGAATGCACTTTACGGAAACAAACTATATGAATGGAGCAAACATTGAAGAGCTTTGGACACAATTCAAAACAGAGCTTCAATAGAGCATTGACTTGCACATACCTACTAAAACAACAAGAACCAAAGATAAACTTCCATGGATTACCAGGGAGATAAAATCACTCATGAAAAGAGATAGAGCATACAAAAAGAAAAAGAAAACTAACCATCCTGATGACATCAAACGATATAAAGACGACCTCAAGCAGAGAGTCCAGAGAGAGAGACCAGGAAGGCATACTGGGCTTTCATAGAAGGTATTCTCTCACCTGATAACTCAGAAGATTCTGACAACAACAAGCCTTCTAAACGCTTCTGTACATATATAAAACATACAAGAAACGATAAGAGCGGAATATCACCACTAAACCAGAATGGTAAATTGGAGACTGAGCCAAAAAGACAAGCAAACATTCTCAATGAACAGTTCAAGTCTGTATTTTCTAACTCGGACCAAGTGACAGAGGAAGAGTTTAAACAGAATGGTAACATGAATAACATTGATGCCTACCCAGATGCCGGGGAAAATTATATCACAGCAAACAGAGTACTCGAGCTATTATAGAAACTCAACATTCGCAAAGCAGGAGGGTCTGATGTCATCAAACCAGAAGTATTAAAAGAACTGGCAAATGAAATAGCACCCATACTCACTTTCATCTACAGGAAATCACTCCTCTCATCGGGAGATATACCATCAGACTAGAGAAAGGCACGCATCAAACCAGCTTACAATAAAGGGTTACGCCGAGCGCAGCATAAAACGACCGCAGCATTTCGACCACTGAAATTTGAGCAAGGGTATTTTAAAGTTAATGTGGACACAGTAAAGAGCTTGACAAAGTAATCAGCTGGACACAAAGTAGGCCTAAGGAACATAAAAATAAGTCCTTTTATTCCCTTAAAGCTCTGAAACAGTAAGAGTCATACAAAATCTGTCGACATACTACCAAAAGCTTACAACAAGAGGAATCACAAGAAAAAATCAAATGGAAATCCGAAAAAAAAAAATAAAGATTTTGCATATTTTGAAAAATTGCACTTTTGACCCCTTTCAGCTCAGAGACGGCAAGAGATACGCAATATCTGTTGACATACTACCAAAAGCTTACAACAAGACGAATCCAAAGAAAAAAATCCCATTGAAAGCCAATGACAAATAGAGATTTAACATTTTTTTAAATATTGCAATTTTGGCCCCTTTGACCCTAACAGGTCAATAAAGGGCTACGCCGAGCGCAGCATGATACGACCGCAGCATGTCGAATACTTAAATTTGAACATGAGTGCAATTCAAATGAATGAGGACACAGTAAAGAGCTTGATACAGTAAATAAATGGACACAACAAAGAGCTTGAATCAGTTGCAATTTTGGCCCCTTTGGTCCCATTAGCTCAGAAACGGGAAAAGCTATGCCAAATTTGTTGACTTACTGCTGAAAGCTTATATCAAGAAGAATCCAAAGAAAAAAATCTGATCAAAATCCGACGAATAATAAGGATTTCAAATATTTCGAAAATTACAATTTTGGCCCCTTTGACCCCTTGTAGCTCGAAAACGGTAAGAGCTACGTAAAATCCGCTGCCATACTACTGACAGTTTACATCAAGAGGAATCCAAAGAAAAAATCCTATTGAAATCCGATGAAAAATAAAGATTTCACATATTTTGAAAATTTGCAATTTAGGCCCCTTTGACCCCTTGTAGCTCGAAAACGGTAAGAGCAACGCAAAATCCGTTGACATACTACTGAAAGCTTATACCAAGAGGAATTCAAAGAAAAAAATCCCATCGAAATCCGATGGAAAATAAAGATTTCACATATTTAAAAAATTTGCAATTTTGGCCCCTTTGACCCCTTGTAGATCGGAAACGGTAAGAGCTACGCAAAATCCTTTCACATTCTACTGAGATCTTATATCAAGAGGAATTCAAAGAAAAAAATCCCATTGAAATCTGAAAGAAAATAAAAATTTCAGGTAATCAGCAAATTTGCAATTTTGGCCCCGTTCGGCCCTCATAGCTCGGAAAGGAAACGAGTTACCAAAAATATAGAAGATGAGCGCCATAATAATTTTTCATAAGGAATCTAATGAAAAAAACTGCATCAAAATCGGACAAAAAATGAAAAAAATAGATTTTTGAGATTTCCCCCTTTTGGGACCCATTTATCTCATTAACGGTACATGTGACATGAAATCCGTTGACATAAGTCCGATTCCAAATTTCCTTAGGATCACGCTGAAAGAAACCCCATCAAAATCCGATAAACAATAAATATTCTACAGCCCAATATATGAAAACACCTAATTTGGCCCTTTTTGAAAAAACGGGCGGGGCCACAATACCCAAAACCAATCCAAACCTTCCTTTTGTGACAAGCAACATTATTATAAAATTTCATAAGGATTGATCAACTAGAACTGAAGTTATCGCACGGAAACGAAGAGTCTACAGACGCCGACGACGCCGACGCCGACGACGCCGCCGCCAGTATCATTCCAATATACGACCTCAAAATTTTTTTTTGTGGTCGTATAAAAATGGTAAGAGATATGTTAAATATGTTGATTTAATACTGAAAGGTTACAAGAAGAAGAATCCAAAGAAAAAATCTAAATGGTACCAGGGTGCTCAAGCCGAGTTGCAACTTCAAATATCGTGTGACCAAGTTAATTTGAAGACCCGAATATTTCTAAAATTGTCTATTTGTTATCTTTCCTACCTAATATCCACAATTCTAAGAATTTAAGAAGGTCTATTTTCTAGTTAAATGTCTTGAAATTTCAATATATAAATCTGTTTTCAATCACTGTGACCTTCGATGACCTTGACCTTTGACCTACTTCCTCTAAAATCAATAGGGTTCCTCCCCTCCCGGTATCCAACAACATATCCAAGTTTCATTTCAATTGGATGTAGACTTTTTGAGTAATCATCCGGAAACCAAATTTTTCTGAAATTTTCAGTTTATTTTTGGTAAATGGGACTTTGACCTACTTATCTAAAATCATTAGGGTTCCTCCCTTCCTGGTATCCAACAACATATCCAAGTTTCATTTCAATTAGATGTAAACTTTTTGAATTATCATCCGGAAACCAAATGTTTCTCAAATTTTCAGTCTATTTTTGGTCACCGTGAACTTGACCTTTGACCTACTTTCTCAAAAATCGATAGGATTCCTCCCCTCCTGCTACCCAATAATTTATCCAAGTTTCATTTCAATTGGATGTAAACTTTTCGAGTTATCATCCGGAAACCAAATTTTTCTCAAATTTTCAGTCTATTTTTGGTCACTGTGACCTTCACCTTTGACCTACTTTCTCTAAAATCAATAAGGTTCCTCCCCTCCTGGTTTCCAACAATATATACAAGTTTCATTTCAGTTGGATGTAAACTTTTTGAGTAATCATCCGGAAACCAAATTTTTCTAAAATGTTCAGTCTATTTACGGTCAGTGTGACCTTGACCTTTGACCTACTTTCTCCAAAATCAATAGGGTTCCTCCCCTCCTGGTACCCAACAACATAACCAAGTTTCATTTCAATTGGATGTAAACTATTTGATTTGTCATCCGGAAACCAAATTTTTCTCAAATTTTCAGTCTACATTGTATTTTCGGTCATCGTGACCTTGACCTTTGATCTACTTTCTCAAAAATTAATAGGGTTCCTCCCTCCTGGTACCCAACAATATATCCAAGTTTCATTTCAATTGGATGTAAACTTTTTGAGTTATCATCCGGAAACCAATGTTTGACGCCCGCCCGCCCGGAACGCATTGCAAAAATTGCATCTAAATCGGACAAAAAGTAAGAAATTAATATTTTTGAGATTTGCCCCTTTTGGGCCCAATTTATCTCACGATAGGTACATCCGACGTGAAATCCGTTGACATACTCCAGATTGGAAATTTTCTCAGGAGTACACAGAAAGAAACCCCATCAACTGCTGATAAATAATAAAGATTCTACAGCCCAATATATGAAAACACCCAATTTGTCCCTTTTTGGCCTTTTTTTTTGGAAACGGGAGGGGCCACAATTTTTAAAAACATATCCAAGCCTTCCATTTATGCAAAGAAACATTGTGTTAAAATTAAGTAAGATTGATCGACTGGAACTTAAGTTATTGATCAAAAACGACGACGACGACAACGACGACGACAGCACCATACCATTATACGACCTCAACATTTTTGCGGTCGTATAAAAAGGGACAAAAATATCTTGCAGCAAATTATAAACCAATTTCCCTAACTTGTGTGTGTTGTAAAATACTAGAACACATTGTAACCAGTCATATCATGAAACATGCGGAGGATTCCGACATATTAATATAGATTACACCACAAGATCCCGTACATTACCATATTTTATCCACTAGAGATAGTTAAATTTTAAAATTTTAATTGCGAGGCTTGCCGAGCATTTAAAAATTTTTAAATTTAACTATCGAGAGTGGATAAAATATGGTAATTAACGGGATAAAGTGGTGTAATCTTTTTCTCTAATGATAGATGATAAAAACCGAGAATTGTTTTCCGAATAGATTTGGCGGGAAATAGCACGGGGCTTTATTCAACATACGTTGAATAAAGAAAATTTATCTAACGGGTCAAAACTGGTTTAAACTTGAAATATCATTAGAGAATATCCGTTACAACATGGCTTTAGAGGTAAAAGATCTATTAGAATGCATCGACGATCTCACAAAGAACCTGGGGAATGGAAAACAAACGGATATTCTAGTACTGAATTTTTCTAAAGCATTTGACAAGGTGGCACATGGACTACTTTTGCATAAACTAAGTCACTATGGCATTTGAATGGATAAAACAGGAAAAATGAAAGGTATGGAGTGAATGTACATGTGACAAAAACGCACACGGTACATAGAAAAATCCTGTTTATCAAGGACAGGGCTGTCATTCCTGTCTACATCTTGATGTCGCCTGAAGGTCTTCAACTAGAGATGAACAATATTCATCCCCTCAAGCGAGATCAAGAAGGCCCCTAGCGTGCACTTAAGCGGTATTCTTGACAAAAATTATATCAAGGTCACTCCCTTGCACCCCACCCGCCATGGAGTGCCAACCTGGGCGATGCTCAGGGTTATCCAGGTGAAAGCAACAGGGTTACAAGAAGAGAATAAAATGTTGAGCAACATCGATCGCAGCTAAAATATGTCATTGAAGCAACACATGTCGGGAGCGGTCAATGAGAAAAAAAGTAAAATCGGGCAATGTATGCCAACAAATATTTGTCATTAAGTAGCCCGACGAAAGACAAAAAAAAGGACAAAAACAACATCGATAGACAACACGGGGCGTAGGCAAACCTTGCAGTGTAACTTTGGTTGAAAGGGCAAAAATAGTCGTGTGTACAGATTATAACATTTTAGTAAAAACAATGAAAATATTGAACAGCCAAATTGAAAAAAATAAATGAAGTAGTAAACGTATGAGAAATTCTCACACGGACAAACACGCCATAACTGTAATATCATAAGAGCATACATCTCAAGCACGGGGAGACTTTCTACGGACTCCACGCAGCACGAGAGACAAACTCTGCAGCAAATAGGAGAAATGAAAGGATATGGAGTGAATGTACATGTGACAAAAACGCACACGATACATAGAAAAATCCTGTTTATCAAGGACATGACTTTCATTCCTGTCTATATCTTAAAAGCATTCTTGTCAGACAGGACACAAGTAGTAGAATCTGACATCGGCAAAGTAAAGTCTGGTGTGCCTTGAGGCTCAGTCTTGGGACCCAGTCTCTTCCTATTCTATATCAGCGACCTGCCTGAAAACCTAACATCAACAGTCCATCTCTTCGCTGATGATACCATAGTTTACTTAACAGTTACATCAGCCAAAAGCTGCAAAATGACCTGGCCGAATTAGAGGAATGGGAAAACAAATCGCGAATGGAGTTCCATCCCGCTAAATGCACTGTACTAACTATAGCGAAGAAGAAAAACCCAATTAGCTATGAATATATCATACACGGACACAAGCTAGAGCATGAACACGCAACAATATACCTGGGATGTACAATTACCAACGATCAAAATTAGGGAAATCACATTAACAACATATGTAACAAGCCAAATCGAACTCTAGGATTCCTGAAGAGAAACCTACACATTACATCAAGAGAGATCAAAGAAAGAGCATATAAATCATTGGTTCGACCACAATTAGAATATGCAAGCACAGTGTGGTACCCATACCAACAGGGCCACATCGACCAACTTGAGAAAATACAAAGAAGATCTGCACGTTATGTATTATGAAAAATAAGAATACATCCAGTGTAGGAATTATGATAGAACAACTGAAATTGAAAAGCTTAAAAGATAGGAGAAGGAAAGGAATTCAGACTGACCATGATCTATAAAATCTTCTTTCTTCTTTTGATTGTAATTCCTTCCAATTATGGAACACCTCCAATGGATTATCCAGTGAAGTACAATATTTAATAAAACTCACTATATACACCCTCACTTAAAATTGTAAACAATAAAGTAGCAATAAATCAAGATAAATATTTCCAGAGGCCATCATGAACATCAAGAAATATATACACATCATCATTGTTATTCGGTACCATCGACAACCAAAGATTAAAGAAAATGGTCGTTCTTGGATTTGAACAATCTGCCTCCAGATATTGCACAGGCAGGGTCACTTGAGATTTTCAAATCTCAAGTGGCAAGACATTTTTAGACCACAAAAAAGGGTGGCGGAGGGTGGGGGCATGCACACTAGCAGTATTTTCATAAAGTTGAATGTGGCCAGGAACCGGAAGTAGAAGAAGAAGAACAAGAAACGATTTCATAATGAGTTCATTCTAAAATGAAATTTTTCTCAACTTGCAGGTTGTTATATAACTTCATTGCTACTTATGCTGACAGTTTTACTAATTAATTTGTCCATGATAAATCATCTTTTCTCAATTTGTCTTTGCCTTTTTTGTTTAGTTTTTTGGTGTCACTGAAAGTGATCATGGCATTACCATTAGAGAAAAGTCAACTTGCCTTTTTGTAAAGTTTTCTTGACGTCAATAACAGTGATTCTAACATTACCATATACTAGTATGAGATAAGCCAAAATGACAAACCACCTTATAAGAGAAACTAGACAAACTGTGAGCAAAGCTCACTAATAAATACCCCCACAACCCCATTTGATTCCTGAAATTATAAAATCAATCAAATCAAATTCTGAAATAGAAGGTACACATCTACATTATGTCATAAAGACTGTGTTAAAGTTTCATGAAAATCTGTTCACTGGTTTAGAAGGAGTAGCGGATAAGAGATGGGTACCCCCTTGTAATGTAATGGCTAAGTCCATGTTTTGCTATGGGAAACCTCAAAAATCAATCAAATCTAATTCTGAAATAGGAGGTGCACATCTACAATATGTCATAAAGACTGTGTTAAAGATTCATCGAGGTGCACATCTACAATATGTCAAAAAGACTGTGTTAAAAATTCATGAAAATCTATTCAGTGGTTCAGGAGGAGTAGCCGATAAGAGATAGGTACCCTCAAGTGTAACGGACAGACCAACGGATGGACGGACGGAGGGACAACCCCATCACTATATACCCCCAACTTTTCAAGTGGGGGTATAATAAGAGGCTCTCAAGAGCCTGTACTACTCACTTAGACAATGCATACATATAGTCAAATTAACGTCAATGTTCCTCACAGATTCACAATTTGGTTAAAGTGCAGATTGGAAGACACCTGTTTTACAGCAGACCGTCTAAGATTTATTGTAAATAAGTTTGGTTCTAATTTGCCCTGTTATTTTAGAGGAGAAGGTATTTGAATGCATTTCCCACAAGATTCAATGCAAAAATGAGTTCCAAACTGGAAGCCTTGTTGGATGATAGATCAGCAACAAAGTAACAACACTTGGTCAACACCTCATAAGTATCGATCATGCCAAGTTTAAATCCGTTCAGTGGTTCTTCAAATGAAAATCTTGGTTCGCATTTCCAAAATGAATTCAAATGTTAAACTGAGTTCTCTGCTGGTAGCCATGTTGGATGAAGGTTTGGCACCACGTACCATTACAACAATTGGTCAGTATCTCATTAGAAACATTCAATAAACTTATTGCAGTTGGTGTTAACATATGTGTTATGGTCTCATGTTCATTTACTCCATATCCTTTTGACAAGGCTAAATTCCCCGCCCTTGACGATTTCACTCTACTTTTCCAGTGGCAGTCAGAATTTCCCGTCCAATGGCCATTTCCATACCCCAAAGTGATTATTTATCAACAAACTTGTTCTCGTCTTGATATAGCTGAAATATTGCTGATTAGACGTTAAACAATATTCAATCAATCAATCAATCCATATCCTTTTGTAAAATATTTCAACCATTATGCTGTTCTTTAGAAGATGTTTGTGTGAATCAAATTTTAAACTAAGTCTGCCACTGGCTGCCATGTTAAATGAAAGATCGAGACCAAAGTTACAACACTTGGTCATTGACTCATATGTATCATTCATACAGAACTGACAAAAAATTTTCGAAAATCATTTTTCTATTTTGACCCATTTAGGCCTCATTTGTCTCAAAAACTGTAAATGCTACCTCAAATCTGTTGACATACTACAGATGCGTAATTTTATTAGTTGTAAAATAAAGTAAACCCCATCTCAATACGATAAATAATAAAGATTCTACAGGCAAATATGTGAAAACACCTAATTTGACCCCTTTTTTACCTCTGTGACCTTTGACCTGACCTAATTTTTCTTTCATTATTATGTTCCTCTTGACTAGACCAATACACTTGCCAAGTTTGAAAACTCTATCCTACATAGTTCAAAAGTTATAGCAGAGGTTAAAATTTTGAATGCAGAAAAACACACACACAAACACACACACACAGACAGGACAAATACAGTATGCCCCCCGATCCTTGATCTGAGGGCATAAAAAGATTTTTGCATGCATTTTCCCATAGGGTTTAATGTTAAATTAAGGTCATCACTGGTAGCCATGCCAAATGAAAATCTGCACCAAAGTAGCAACATTTGGTAATCACCTCAAAGTATCATTCATGCCATATTGTTTGTTTTAAATCCATTCACTAGTTCCATATATGTATTTCTGATTCATCAGTTCTCTAGAAAATCTTTGTGTGCATTTCCAGAAGGGTCAAATGTTAAACTTAGTTCACCGGTGGTGGCCATGTTGGATGACAGTTTGGCATCAAAGTAACAAAACTTGGTCAGCACCTCATAAGTATCATGCATGCAAAGATTGATTCAAATCCATATGGGGGTTTTAAAGAGATCTGTAAGACAAAGTAAGACAGGTGCAAAAAGATGGAAGCTAACCCTAGCTATAGCTAACAACTACAGAAGTACTTGAAGCAATCATCACCTACAGGCATAAAATACTTCAGACATTAAAACATTTGATTTAATCATATCAGTCAGATTTATTTAGTTACTGTATAGATGTCAATAAATGGAAAATATATCTGAATAAGGAAATCTATTTATTTTTCATTTGTAAATCCATTTTAACCTACATGACCATATTTGGACATCATGTGACCATATAAGGAGAACTGCTGATATCTCTGACAGAATATGTTTAAATTGTACCATGAACAGACAGCAGAAAAACTTAAAGCAACCATCTCCTAAAGGCATAAAATACCTCAGGGCTGTTCCAGAAAAATTGACATGGGGGGTTTGAAGGCACTTTTTATTGACCCCCACCACCCATAGAATTCTTCCCCATATGTACAATACAAAAGGATGAAGATAACACAACCACCCACAGAAATTTATATGAAGTGCCTTCAAAGGGTCCCAGACCAACTTTTCTGGAACAGCCCTCAGACATTAAAGTATTTCATATCAGTCAGATTTATTTAGCTTGCTGTATATATTTTTTAAATATTGTTCTTGAAAATGGTCATTATCAGTCTGGTCCACAAAATAATCACAAAAAAATAATCCATCAACTGTTACATGATCTTGTTATCTATTTTTGGTATCAGTATCTTTGTTGAAATAAGTTTAACAGAATCTGTTTCAGAATAAGGTCAGAAATGGATATCATGTTGTCCATTGACATTTGTATGCATCACTTAATTGTCCCCTTCAGGATGCAACCATGCATAGTAAAATATAAGACAGGACAGCAGTAATCAGCCCAACAAATCTTGAATAGGATAACTTCGCAAATTTTCCGTCTTGATTGTCGAGATCTGAATTTTTCAGCAGAGCATTCAGCTGTACATGTTCCTGAAAAGTAATACTGTATATGGTTTTAAAGTCTTAAGTACTTTCTTGTACATGTATTGCTAATAAGGTTTTAATAGAAGCTATCCAAGTTAATGGACTGCACTCCCTAATTTATAACTTTGCAAGAGTTATATTTCTTTGCTGTGAACAAACAAAAATCCACAGAATTTAAAACCAGAGGCTCCAAGGAGCCTGTATCGCTTTATCTGGTTTTCATTGGCCACAATCATGCTATAATTGTAAGTTATACAGTTGAACATCAGTCTCTCCAACTTTGGTAGCTGCAACACAACCAATACCTTGAACTGTATTCAAAGTCTGACCATGTTTTACTATATGTCTTTGTTGGGCTTTTTTGACAAAAAACGTTCTTGCTAAGAACCACTTTTGACACCAGCTTTGAAGTTGAGACATCATTTTGTAAATGGCGGTCAACAACAATTTTTGACACCATATTTTTAAGTTACTACATCAATATCTATTTGGAAACCAAATTTCATTGAAATCAGACAATGTTGAATTTTCCCGCCTTTTTTGGCAGCCATTTTGGAAATGGTGGTCAACGAACAATTTTCAATCTGGTTTTGAAGTCGCAATATCAATATCTATTTCTTGAAGTCGGACAATGTTTAATTTTCCGCCTTTTTTGGTGGCCATTTTGAAAATGACGGTCAATCAACAATTTTTAACATCAGTTTTGAAGTTGTGATATCAATACCTATTTTGGAAACCAAAATTCATTGAAATCAGACAATGTTGCATTTTCCGGCATTTTTTGGCAGCTATTTTAAAAATGGTGGTCAACGAACAATTTTCACCGGTTTTGAAGTTGCAACATCAATATCTATTTGGAAACCAAATTTCATTGAAATCGGACAATGTTGAATTTTCCTGCCTTTTTTGGCGGCCGTTTTGAAAATGGGGGTCAACAAACTATTTACAACACCAGTTTTGAAGTTGCCACAGCATGGCAAAAATTTCATCACTTTACACTTAACCTTCATCTTCTATAGTTTTGGAAATAAAAGACGAAAAATACGAAAATGTAAAAAATTTGGTGAAAAAAAGGGCAATAACTCCTAGAAGGGTTTTGGATTTTTTTTTTTCAGAATTAAAGGGTATGTAGATCTTGTTTTACGGTAATGTTTTACATAAGAGTAAAAAATACTTAAACTCGCCCAACAAACTTATAAAACCTTTGAATTGTCTAATTCATAAGGGTTATAATTACGGTATTGTCGTCAAGTCATTACATATGGCCTTCTTTGGTATTACCATTGATTTTTTGATTGGGTCTTTGCATTTTAACTAAACCCAGTCTAAATTTCTAAAATCTGTATTGCATGGACACGGGTTATGTATTCCAGTATATGCATGAAATCATTATCCTAAACTCCTCACAGGAAGGGATCTTGGTGGAAGCTGTATGCTGGGGGTACATAACTTACTTTGTCAGTTGGTAATGGGTCTGGAGCTGGCATGTCAGTTAACTGCTAGTAGTCTCTTGTGATTTCATGTTTATGTCCATATATTTAGTTCTTTCAGTTCAATTTTTCACACTCCGAGGGTCCCGGGATATAGAAATAGGACCCATTCCGTGGTTGTGTGGGATTAATAAATACACAACCCATCTTTCGGATGGGATGTAAACTCAGGTCCACGTGTTGGAAGAAATGCCACGCTTCCTGCATGTTAAAAGAACCTTTGTAGCAAGCTTTTTTTAGTGGTCCGTAGGTGATCGGCTACAAGGCTAAATTCTCTGCCCTTTTCGATTTCACCCTACATTTCCAGTGGCAGTCAGAATTTCCAATCCCATGGCCCTTTCTATACCCCAAAGTGATTATTTATTAAAAAACTTGTTCTCGTCTTGATATAGCTGAAATATTGCTGAGTAGACGTTAAACAATATTCAATCAATCAATCAATTTTTCACAATTGACTCAGTCCTGTTGCCAACTGAATTTTACTGTTGTTATAATTGTTTTTTGATTGATCACATTGGCTGTAGGGGGAAGGTTTGGGCCCAATAAAACTAGTTTAACCCCGCCTCAGCAGGTTTGCGCCTGTCCTAAGTCAGGAAAATTATTAAGTCTTTGTGTGTCTTTTCTGTTTATGTATTCTGGTATATGCATGAAATCATTATGCTAAACTCCTCACAGGAAGGGATCTTGGTGGAAGCTGTATACTGAGGGTACATAATATTATTTGGTAATGGGTCTGGAGCTAGCATGTCAGTTTAATGCCAGTAGTCTTTTGTGATTTCATGTTTATGAGCGTATATTTAGTTCTTTCAGTTTAATTTTTCACAATTGACTCAGTCCTGTTGCTAACTGAATTTTACTGTTGTTACTATTGTGTGTTTTTTTTATTTATCACATTGGCTGGGGGGGAAGGTTTGGGCCCAATAAAACTAGTTTAACCCCGCCGCAGCAGGTTTGCGCCTGTCCTAAGTCAGGAAATTTATTAAGCCTTTGTGTGTCTTTTCTGTTTATGTAGTCAGTTTACTTTATGTCTATAGGAGTCTAGGATGATGTTTATTTCTCTGAACTTGATTACTCTTTATTCAGGGGCCGACTCCGACCTACCGTTGGGTGTGGGGTTTTCTCACCATTCATTGAAGATCTTATGGTGGCTTTGAGTTGTTATTACCCCCCTTTGGGTCGTTGTCTCTTTGACACATTCTCCGTTTCCCTTCTTTTTTCTACTTGATATGCTGAACATTTTTGCAATTTAAAGTTGACCTCTATCTGAAATAGTTTTTCAAATAAAAAATAAAAAAATATTTAAATTGTAAAAATTTTACAGAAAAAGGACAATAACTCAAAGATGGATTTATAGATTTTCTTCGAAATTGCATGGCCGGTAGATCTTGCCATGCTGATCATTTTTACCTCTATATTCAGATTTTTTTATATCTCTTATTTGCAATTTACCCCAATGTTTTATTTTTAGTAACAGCAGCCATGTTGTTTGATCTTCGGACTAATCAAACACAATTTTGAAACTGCATACCCTGGTGATGATTCAGGCCAAAGGTGGTTACAATTTGCCCAGCAGTTTCAGAGAAGATGATTTTTTGAAATAGTTGACGGACGGATGGACGACGGACGCAAAGTGATGGCAAAAGCTCACTTGGCCTTTTAGGCCAGGTGAGCTAAAAAGCGTTTTATTCACACAGATAGATGAATTACACTTTTGGTGATTTTGTATTGATAAATGACTCTCAAAAATCATTTGATATTGAAATATTTTCTGTCATACTAGCATTAATTTATTTAAGAACTATGAAATCAGTAGCCCAACAGAAATATTTTAATTCCTTTGGGCATAACGCGATAGAAATGATTCAAAACATTTTCATTCTATCGACTCATATGTTGAAAACTCTGATTTTCTCAAAAATGATTCAGTTTCCAAGAAATTCAACTTGGAATATCTGCTTTCCTAAATGTTCAGTACAACATGTACAATAGGGAACTGGGAACCAGATAAACACTGGGACCAGTTTAAAAGTTGAAGTTAGGGAATGCAGACCATATAAACTTGGAAATAGTCTATTGTTTTACATGTTTGATAGTATTTATTTTGTTAAATCATCAAATATTTTGGATCAGGTTAATACCACAATGATTCAAATATTTTATGAATTATTGAGGCTTCACTGGCAAGGTGATCATATAATGATTTGGTTCTTCAATTATGAATGCAACAGAATAATGTATTCTGTAGATTTATGTTTTTTGTTGCTTCTCTTTAACATTTAATTACAAATATTGATACACATGTACTGTTCTCCTCATGTGCATGAATACAGTGGTCACTTGTAAAGAACAGATGAATGAAGTATGTGTATTGAAAAAAAGGTATTCACTTTTATCATATTTTATTGCAAGAGAATGTGTACATACTACATGCATCTTAAACGCACATACTAAAGTCCCCCTGTAGTATCAATTTTTTATATGTTCTGAACCACTCTAAATCAAGCACTTGTCTTAAGCTATAGAAATGAAATCTAGATTATCATCCAACCTTTCAAGAAACTAAGGATGAACAGGCAAATTTTCTTTTTTTCATCATTTATTTTGAACGATACTTTACATCATTATAATCAAAGCATGAAATGCTGTCAAGGCAGGTTTCTGTGTATTGCATATATGCATTTTTTAAAATCTATATCAGTTTTTCTTCTGTTGTATCAAAGCACTGAGTGCTGAAGTGCTTTTGGTCACTTAAAATCGAACTTCTGTGAAATAATTATGTATATATGTATATACAATGGAACTTTGATGGCTCTAACACCCAAGGGACCTATTAAAACAAATCGAGCCAAAGGGGCGTTGGTGCTATCGAAGCACCCTCGGCTCAGGACTATCGGAGAAACATCAACAAATAATCATTCCAATATGAATTGAAGGATATGAAAGCTATAGATAGTAAACAGTTTTCAACTTTTACATTTGAGAACTAGCAACACCTGGGTACGATTTACCTTTGAACATGACAGTGATGCACAACATCTTGATTTGGTTTCTTGCCATATAATTTACTTTAACAGAAATCAAATTCCATCTCTGTGTTTCGCCACATTCTGACTGATCGGTGAAAAATGAATTACTACAAAAACAGGAATCGCTGCAAGTGATTAAAATTCAGCAAGCGAGCTTTTCCTCCAGTTGTAACAAATCAGATCGAGAAGAACCACAGCCATTTACTTGTACTTGATTACGCCTGTCAACACATGGTCACTATTAAGTTTGTACGAGACGATAAAGTTTAAACCTTCTTCTTCTTTTTGCGATAGAGTTGAACCATAAATTCTAAATTTAAATGTTTTGGAAGGCCAGATAATATGTTCCATAAAGTAACTTCGGATTATTTTGAAACTTATTTACGACGGCGTATGCCATGCAGAAACCCCCATGCAGGCGTAATTAAGTATGGCCCTCCATTGCGCGCCCATCTGTAATAATAATAACAAAACAACGCGCCACTTGTCGGGTCATATAAACAAAACAAAAAAGAGAACGACGCTACGGTTTGATTGATTGGGGAATACTTGAACCTAATTTTAAGTAGAGAAGATGTAAATATAAAAAATAAAAAGTTCAGAGTCATATAAAAGAGATACATGCAGCATTACGAGTTACAACAGTGGTAGTAGTAGTTACTATAGATTTCCATTCACAAAAACTTTGAAAATTATAGCGCACTACACGAACTTTTATGAATGAACCGAATCATAAATTTCGAATGTCAAATAAAGTCCCCTGGGATTATAAAAACATTGNCAGATGAATAAGTATGTGTATTGAAAAAAAGGTATTCACTTTTATCATATTTTATTGCAAGAGAATGTGTACATACTACATGCATCTTAAACGCACATACTAAAGTCCCCCTGTAGTATCAATTTCTATATGTTCTGAACCACTCTAAATCAAGCACTTGTCTAAAGCTATAGAAATGAAATCTAGATTATCATCCAACCTTTCATGAAACTAAGGATGAACAGGCAAATTTTCTTTTTTTCATCATTTATTTTGAACGATACTTTACATCATTATAAAAATTATTAGTGATAAGCAAAAATTCATAATCATCTTTTTTCAGGTGCTGAAAAAATTGGGGCAAGGGGGAAAAAGATTTTTTTCTTATGGTATGATACAAACAAAATCTTCAGTCTTACAGGTATGCAGATAATCAAGATTTTGCTGTATTACTAGAAATGTACCTACTGAGTAACACCAGTTTACCTCAACATTCCTTGTTCAACATTTTCTTGCTGACATGGTCTTCAAGATTTGTTGTGTTCTATATTGTTCAAACGAATTAATAAGTCAATTAAAGTGTTACGATCCTGGTCATAAATGATATCATATGGTCTGGAATAAAACACTGTAGCTTGATCATCTGCTTGCAATTCCTCATTTCTTTTAAGTTTTTGGAAATGGCTCTTTGACATTTCAAGTAGAGTGAAGGTCACCTGAAATTCAAATATATACATTTGTACACATGATATAAAAGTATCATCAACACAGGATATGTCTGGCCTGCCCTTTGCATCCCTGTATTTTGTACATTGGTCCACAGTAGTAGCAATAATAATAAAATCTAACTCTTTAACGGTGTTTACAAAGAGTTGTCAGAAGACAACATAGCTTACTGGGGTTTACACTAACTGCAATACATAATAAATTTGAAAGTTATAAATTTTTCGCAATTTTGATGTGTTAAATATTTTAAATGTGATATAGGGAAGTCACATGCTAAACAGGAACTCTCTTTAACTCAAAGAATAACTTAACGCCTATCACTAAAAGAATAACTTCTATAAAGAGGGTTCAATTTTTTTTTGAAATGTCCTCAGGACAATGTCAAGGTCAAAATGTCTAAGACTGTGATACTGCCAGAAAGTTCACATCATAGGTAAGTAACATACAAAATATAAACACCATATCACTAAACAACCAACTTCTAGAAGAATGGTTTAAGTTTTAAAAAAAATTGCCCTTAGGGCAAGGTCAAGGTCAAAATGTTTAATATTATAAATATTGTGCCATCAGAAAGTTATCATCATAAGAAAGTTATATACCAAAATGAAACACATTACCACTAAATGTCTACATTGTAGAAACAAGGTTAAAGTTTTTTTAAGAAAAACCCTTAAGGAAAGGTCAAGGTCAAAATGTCAACAAATATGATGCAGTCAAAAAGCTCTCATCGCAAGGAAGTCACATACCATATATGAACACCCTACCACTACCCGTCTACCTTCTAGAAACAAGGTTAACATGTTTTTTTTTTAAATTGCCTTAAGGGCAAAGTCAAGGTCATAATGTCTAAAAATAAGGCACCATCAGAAATCTCTCATCACAACAAAGTTACATACTAAATATGCACATCCTACCACTAAACAACAACATTCTATGAGCAAGGTTCAATTTATTCAAAAATTTCCCTCAGGGAAAGGTCAAGGACAAAATGTCTACAAATAATATATGGTACCATTAGAAAATTCTCAAATTCACATACCAAATATGACCACTGTACCACTGAAAGTCTTCCTTTCAGAGGGAAGATTTAAGTTTTTCAAAAATTTTCCCTCAGGGAAAGGTCAAGATCATGTCTACAAATATGGTACCACTGGAAAGCTCTCATCATAAGTCACATACCAAATATGAATGCCCTACCACTAAAAGGCTACCTTCTAGAGATAAAGTTAAAGTTTTTTCTTAATAAACTGCTGCGCCAAGAGCGCATGATACGCCCGTCAACAGTTGACTTGAACTAAATGAAAGTGTTCGACACACCAAATTTTTGATTGAAAAAAAATCAAACAGGATATGTGCCTTACCAAGATGTAACCATTTGACAAATATCAAATTAATATGTAAAGTTAATGCACAAAAAGGTGAAAAAACTGCATTTTTCAAAATAATAAAAGTCTAATGGCCATATTTGTCCACAAAAATTATTCAACAGGCACCAAATTTTAACTTAATCAGTAATTTATAAACATACAACACCATATATAAAGGTGGTACAGGGGTCAAAAATTCTGTCAGATAAAATTTTCTTATTTTTTCATGATTTACCCTTTGTTATTAGAGCATACAAAAAATAAAATAAAAATAAGGGGTCACCAGCCATATAAGAATGAAATATGAAATGTAAAAATCTGCTATTTTGGTTAAAATAATAGGGAAAATTAGCGACATTTAACAAAATTTTAAATTATTTTAGTTACATCAGATAGAATTTTTTAAAATTTGGTAAATTTATAGCTTATAAACCGTCCTTCAATTTCAATAAAAAAATTTGGGGGTTACTGCACTTATTTTTGAATAAATCGCAAAAAACTCATTTTGTCCTATTATTTCTATACAAATTATCTCCCCTTAATGGAACAGGAGTTAGCTGAAAGGTTCNTCCCTGTATTTTGTACATTGGTCCACAGTAGTAGCAATAATAATAAAATCTAACTCTTTAACGGTGTTTACAAAGAGTTGTCAGAAGACAACATAGCTTACTGGGGTTTACACTAACTGCAATACATAATAAATTTGAAAGTTATAAATTTTTCGCAATTTTGATGTGTTAAATATTTTAAATGTGATATAGGGAAGCCACATGCTAAACAGGAACTCTCTATAACTCAAAGAATAACTTAACGCCTATCACTAAAAGAATAACTTCTATAAAGAGGGTTCAATTTTTTTTTTTAAATGTCCTCAGGACAATGTCAAGGTCAAAATGTCTAAGACTGTGATACTGCCAGAAAGTTCACATCACAGGTAAGTAACATACAAAATATAAATACCATATCACTAAACAACCAACTTCTAGAAGAATGGTTTAAGTTTTTAAAAAATTGCCCTTAGGGCAAGGTCAATGTCAAAATGTCTTATATTATAAATATTGTGCCATCAGAAAGTTATCATCATTAGAAAGTTATATACCAAAATGAAACACATTACCACTAAATGTCTACATTGTAGAAACAAGGTTACAGTTTTTTTAAGAATAACTCTTAAGGAAAGGTCAAGGTCAAAATGTCAACAAATATGATACAGTCAAAAAGCTCTCATCGCAAGGAAGTCACATACCATATATGAACACCCTACCACTACCCGTCTACCTTCTAGAAAAAAGGTTAACATGTTTTGTTTTTTTTTAATTGCCTGAAGGGCAAAGTCAAGGTCATAATGTCTAAAAATAAGGCACCACCAGAAATCTCTCATCACAACAAAGTTACATACTAAATATGAACATCCTACCACTAAACAACAACATTCTATGAGCAAGGTTCAATTTTTTCAAAAATTTCCCTCAGGGAAAGGTCAAGGACAAAATGTCTACAAATATGGTACCATTAGAAAATTCTCAAATTCACATACCAAATATGACCACTCTACCACTGAAAGTCTTCCTTTCAGAGGGAAGATTTAAGTTTTTCAAAAATTTTCCCTCAGGGAAAGGTCAAGATCATGTCTACAAATATGATACCACTGGAAAGCTCTCATCATAAGTCACATACCAAATATGAATGCCCTATCACTAAAAGACTACCTTCTAGAGATAAAGTTAAAAGTTTTTTCTTAATAAACTGCTGCGCCAAGAGCGCATGATACACCCGTCCACAGTCAACTTGAACTGTATGAAATTGTTGGACCACATCAAATTTTTGATTGAAAAAAAATCAAACAGGATATGTGCCTTACCAAGATGTAACCATTTGACAAATATATAATTAATATGAAAGTTAATGCACAAAAAGGTGAAAATCTGCATTTTTCAAAAAAATAAAAGTCCAATGGCCATATTTGTCCACAAAAATTATTCAACAGGCACCAAATTTTAACTTTATCAGTAATTTATAAACATACAACACCATATATTAAGGTGGTACGGGGATCTAAAATTCTGTCAGATAAAATTTTCTTATTTTTTCATGATTTACCCTTTGTTATTAGAGTATACAAAAAATAAAATAAAAATAAGGGGTCACCAGCCATATAAGAATGAAATATGAAATGTAAAAATCTGCTATTTTGGTTAAAACAATAGGGAAAATTAGTGACTTTTAACAAAATTTTAAATTATTTTAGTTACATCATATAGAATTTTTTAAAATTTGGTAAATTTATAGCTTATAAACCGTCCTTCAATTTCCATGAAAAAATTTGGGGGTAACTGCACTTATTTTTGAATAAATCGCAAAAAAACTCATTTTTTCCTATTATTTCTATACAAATTATCTCCCCTTAATGGAACAGGAGTTAGCTGAAAGGTTCGATATTTTGCGTGGTTACTTAATAAAAGTGGCATATTTCATCAAATTTAACTATTATAATACATTGAAAATGGTTTCGGCAACGTTCTCATATAGAATTCCATTTTAAGTCACATGCGCAAGAATGATGCGCAATTTTAAACTCCAGTACTACCTTAAATCAGCATGTTCATGCATTGTAAAGAAAAGGAACAGAAACTGATTACTAAGTCCAAGGGCTATAACTCCGTACAAAATCAACCAATCAGGACCAAACTAAGTCCTGACCTGTATCTCAACTAGATACACTCATATACCAAATCAATATGTCAAGCGGTAAAAGAAAAAACTCCAGAAACCTATATTTTTCAAAATTTCACTAAGTCCAACAGCCATAACTCTGTACAAAATCAACCCACTAGAATGAAATTCGAACTTGATCTATATCTCACCTAGATATACCCATATATCAAAGTCAAATCAATATGTCAAGCATTACAGAAAAAAGCTCCAGAAACCAAAATTTAACTGACAGACAGATGGACAGACGGACTGACAGAGGGTATACCATATTACGACTGTCTTTCGACGGGCATATAAAAATTGTCCTGAGGGCAAGGTCAAAATGTCTACAAAGAAAGCCCTTATCACAGGAAAGCCACATACTAAATATGAACATCCTAAATCTTAAAGTCTCCATTCCATAGGCAAGGTTAAAGTTTTTGCTGACAATGCCAACGACACTGACACTGGGGTAAGACAATAGGTCTCCAGCAATTTCCTCCAGGCAAGCTAAAAATGTGATCATTCATGCATGACTAAGAAGCCAGGTCCACCACCTCAGTATTGAATCAGTATATACTTATCAAGATGCATCTGCATATCAATTATCAAGTGGCGAAGACTATTGTTAAGGTTGAACTAACTTCTTGCTAAAACCTTAAGGTGATCATTCATGCATGACTAAGAGGCCAGGGTCCCATTTGGGTATAAATCAGTATGTACTCAACAAGAGACAAATGCCTGTAAAATATCAAATGGCTAGGACTACTGGTATAGGCTGTACAAACTGCTTGCAAAAAACTTGAAATGATTGTTCATGCATGACTAAGCTGCCAGGTTCACCATCTGGGCAATGAAGCAGTATGTATTCCTAAAGACTGTGTGTCAAATTAAGTTAAGATATTGATAGGTAAAAATATACATGCACCATAAATCTTTTTTATTGCTCATATACCAGAAGCTTCCTTGAGCTTTGCAGCCCCTTGACCCCAGGGGATACAGGCAGTGCCATGGCCCTGGCTTTAGATTGTCATCCTAAAATCATCTTTTGATTAAAAAAAAATCAAACATCCTGATTTTGGGCATACATTACAACTTTTATTTACTGAGAACAAACACTTAAGGTCTCTCAGTGGTATCATTCAGCCATTTTTGACTTATTTTGTTCATTAAGGTATCATTCATCAAAAAAATTAACAAAATAAATATTTGAAATGTAAAGAAAGTTCAAAAGTATTATAAATTGTTATTCCTAATCACTTTTACAACATTTTCATAACAAAAAAGTGAACTAAAAAGTGAACTAAACACACAAGCTATGAATCTGAAGCTGGATTAACAGAACACAGAAATTATACAAGGGAGATAATTTGATAAAAGAATCACTAGCAAAATTAGCATTTTGCAATTTATCTCTTTTATTCCCACAGTGACCCATTTTATTTTTTTTTATATGTAAACTATATAATGATAACAAAACACATGCAAAATATGAACAAAAGCTATAATGAATTGTTCAAGCTATCCTCTCATATTACCATTTTCCCTAACATTTCTTTGTAAAATCCTGAAATTTACAATTTCAGTTTTTGCGCTTAAATGTACAGTGACCCCCAAATTTTATTTTATATTTGAACAATAATACAATTATGTTTCTACACAGAAAATTTCACAAATTCTATTATAGGAAAATAATACCCTGCAGACACCTTAACACAAAGTTCCTTGACAAAATGTCCTTTGCTGTATGTTATATCAAAAACAAATTGTCTGCTGTATGTTAGAATAGTGTGAATCAGTCATATGGCAAAAAGCATGTACCATGATTTATTTTGGTGGTATTTGTATTTACATATATAAACCTACAAACCATTGTCCTATTCACAATCATGCCTGGTATCAGTATATTTTCAGTTTCTTCATTTCCAGGATCATACAATAACTGGCACGCATGCTGCCCCAAAACCATTTTACTGAGGTGATCTTCATCATTTCCTACACCATATCTACTACATTCATATATTTCTTCAGATGATTCAAAGGAGACATCTAGTCTTATGCTCTCAAATACCGAATCCAAAAAATCTCTTGGCTTATTAATAACCTGTTAAGTACAAACCAAAACTGTACATGCTGTTAAGACAGATTTATTTACATGCAATGTAATATATAACAATATGAATTAATCATTGTTTGCATAATGCTATCTACTGTACAGCATATCTTCAGAATCATAGCTGTTTACATTTTTTTGATGTTGTAGGGCAGTGAATACATTGTAAGTGAATTGATAATTCATGATATGTTACAGAAAATCCAACATTCTAAGTAAGGGGAAATGATTCACTGTATGTACCTGAATCCCGGTATCTTTTATGACGGTTCGGTTTACAATATTGGAAAGGTCTCTTACGATACGAACGATACAATTCTAATTACATGTGCACTGAAAAAAATATTATCGTCCTTCTTTTGAAAGCATATTTTCTATTGCAAAATAAAATAAAAAAATACGTTTTTAGAATAAAACATCGAATTATTCTGATTATTTCAATCTCCTGTATTTTCTGCGATGACATAAGCAACCTCAGTTTTAATCGCCGCGGAGTTCATGAAAATATCACGGCATGTATCATAATGCAGGTGGAATATCGCAATACATATCATTGGCCAAAAAGGTGTATCGTTACAGCCCTAATTCTAAGAATAATAGCCAATTACAGATGAACTGCGATGACTCAAACTGCAAAAACTTGGAACACCTCGGATGTGTCGAACCCTTTTTCTGGACCTTATCTTATAATTTTAAAACAGTTCGACCTCGGTAGCTCTACACCCTTCTAGGTTGAACTGTTTTCATCTGTCCATTGGGTGTTGGAGCCAAGAAGTTCCACTCTATTAAATAGAATTGTAAGGTTCAAAATATATGACCTGTAAGATGTTCAATTCAAGAAAAGACTACTGTAATTGTTCTTATTTTCGCGGTGTACTTATTTTCACGAATTTCACGGTCAACACTTTTCCGCCAATATAAATACATGTGAATACACATAAATATACGTAATTAGTAATAAAATGCACAAGTCTAATGACGATTCCATGTATTAAATACTCGCGAACAAAAGAAAGAAGAAAAGCCGCAAAATTAAGTACTCGTGAAAAAAGTACAATTACAGTATTTGGTCCCAGCAGAGATGAAAATCAGTTATCACTATAAAAGTTATTCGGTTATCATCATGATTTGACAGATCTTTATAGTATTTCTATTTCAAAAATNAGATGAGACATCTTTGAGTAGATTCAGAGTTTATTGCAGACTCTAACATTTATATTGGAATTTTCATTGGCATTGTGGCGGGTACCACGCCTTGAACAGATCATGCTTACCTTTTTGGAGCACCTGATGATGACTGCGGCTTTTGTATAGACGAGTTTCCAATTGGTGAATTTTCCCGGAAAATTTTGACGTCACAATATAGAATTTTGGACGTCACAATGTTACGTGACGCAATTTACTCCGTTTGACCCCAGGTCAATCGGAGCAATTCATTCATAAAAATGAATTGGAAATCGGTCTATTGGTTCAAAGTGCTTGTGCTTTAGTTTTGTGGCTTTCTTGGTAATTTTTATTCATTTGTTTTGTCTGTGCAAGGTTGTCTCAATGTACGTTAAATATGAATTGCCATATTTTTCGTTTTTTGAATTCTTCGGTTTTAACTTTTAACCTTTATAACATGTTTGGTGATGTATTTCAATACAAACGTCATGAGAAAATATGAAAGTGATCACTAAGAGACTGTGTGAGTTACATGTATGTCATATTACTTGTATACCCATCGTCAGAAAACCACATCTGGCTGCACTCTGGCCACACTACCACTAGTAGGAGTGTGGGAATCATGGGTTTCTGATTATGTGGTATTCCATGGAGTAGTTCTTGATATACATATATATGCAAGTGCCATGATGCAGGAGACCAGAACCCTTGATTTAGCAACCCAATGGAGCTAATAAGGTCTCACGATGAACTAGCCCAAACTCATTTTGACTAGCTCTTATAGAAGATTCCATGTTTGAACGTTAGCGAGCCTACCTGACAAAGTGTCTTGTAATTTTTACAAGTCTTATGTATATATATTCACTTGAACTTGTCTCAGAAGTAGGGCTTGTGGATAATGGCAAAAAATGCTAGTATCCATATTTTAACAACCAATTTTTTTTATTTGTTGTAGTCAGTCAAAATCAAAAGAGGCATTTTGTTTTTCTGTAATAAATTCACTTTTATGAACAGGTTATGTGTAAAGACATAATAGTTATATTTTAATTTCTTGTTCATTGATATTGTTACTTGCTGCCAAAATAAGCAAACAACTTGCCTGCACAATAGAGACTAACATCGAATTATAATCATGTTCAGATCTCACACCATCTTTAAACAAACAGATATCAGGTTTTGATGTTACTGTTCTTCCTTTTAAATTTGTCCAAACTGTTTCTTCACCTCCATTAAAATATATTCTAAAATAGAAAAAAAAAACATCTAATACTACCCATGACTTCTTAAATAAGAAATATTTTGTGGAAAAAATAACAGATACGGAATCGAAAGACACTGAAATTAATTCAGTCAACATGGTGATCATACAAGTATTCAGTACAATTGTTACATACAATAAAATTTCTGCATGTACAGAATGACTCCTTTGTTTTGACATTTTATTTCTCGTACGCCTGTGCATGGTATCCCTTGTACGACCCTCTACCTTTAGTATACATGTATATGTATTGTATTATGGTACATGTATATTTAGTATCAGTCAAAAACTAGGTCAATTTTTTGCACTTTGGCTTAAAAATGTGAAAACAAACAAAAAGAAAATCAAAAGAAAAACAAATATTTTTATTTATCTGGGGTCATATTATTTAATAAAAATTCACAACATATATAAATTACACCACAAGATCCCGTTCATTACCATATTTTATCCACAAGAGATAGTTAGATTTTAAAATTTTGCGAGGCTTGCCGAGCATCTTAAATTTTTTCAATTTAACTATCAAGATTGGATAAAATATGGTAATAATCAGGATAAAGTGGTGTAATCTTTTTCTCTAATGATAAATGATTAAAACCGAGAATTGTATTCCGAATAGATTTGGGGGAAATAGCATGGGGATTTATTCAACATACGTTGAATATGAAAATTTATCTAATGGGTCAAAACCGGTTTAAACTTGACATATCATTTGAGAAACATTATTTCTGTATGATGACAGACCAAAGAACACAATTGCAAATTTCAACAACTGCTATCTTTTAAGTAGTAATTTTTTTCTAAGACACATGGAAAAGTCCAGAATCCTTACAGCTATGTAAACAAATCCCTGCCTCACCTCTTTCAGGGGAGAAGATTTTTTTAAATTGTTGATGGACAACAGATAAGGGACACAAGTGATGGCAAAAGCTCACATGACCTTTTAGGCCAGGTGAGCTAAAAACACACAAAATCATACAAGTAATTCTTGATATGCATGCAAAAATAAAGGATATATGGGGTAAATGTACATGGAACAAAATCCCTATATAATACATGGTAAAATTAAGCTAATGGTTCAACACTTTTATTTCTGTTCTTCATCTTGAAGTATGAATATTTGTTATGTTGTAGACATACAAATTTCTTCAATGGAAGGAAAATATAGATTCTTTATCACTGATTTGCCAAATTTTGATCTTGTTCTAGATTCTATCAACACTGCACTGTGATGATACAAACCAACATGCATTATCACCAATCTATTTTGGTAGAATAAAAACTAGAGAATGTGTCTGTAAGACACGGATGCCCCACCAAAACATTTATCGCCAAGGATAATCTCATATTATAATGTAGGTCAAAGCCACTGCACTGTCATTAATTTGGGCAGTATTCATCAAGGCAATTAATTTGATCAAATATCATTGTTCTATAATGTGTTGTTGTTGAGAAATGGACTTAAACTCAAAACTTATACAAACTCACTGAAGCGTAAAATGTAGGTCAAAGCCTCCTTATTGTCAATGATTTGGGTAGTACTCATCAAGGCAATTAATTTGATGAAATATCATTGTCCTATAATGTGTAGTTGTTGAGAAATGGACTTAAACTCAAAACTTATACAAAGTCACTGAAGCGTAACATGTAGGTCAAAGCCACCTTATTGTCAATGATTTGGGTAGTACTCATCAAGGCAATTAATTTGATGAAATATCATTGTCCTATAATGTGTAGCTGTTAAGAAACGGACTTTCACGCAAAACTTAACCAAAGTCACTGAAGCGTAAAATGTAGGTCAAAGCCTCCTTATTGTCAATAATTTGGGTAGTACTCACCAAGGCAATTAATTTGATCAAATATCATTGTCCTATAATGTGTAGTTGTTAAGAAATGGACTTTTAAGCAAAACTTTACCAAAGTCACTGAAGTGTAAAATGTAGGTCAAAGCCACCTTATTGTCAATGATTTGGGTAGTACTCATCAAGGCAATTAATTTGATGAAATATCATTGTCCTATAACGTGTAGTTGTTAAGAAATGGACTTTAAAGCAAAACTTACATAAAGTCACTGAAGCGTAAAATACAGGTCAAAGCTACCTTATTGTCAATGATTTGGGTAGTACTCATCAAGGCAATTAATTTGATGAAATATCATTGTCCTATAATGTGTAGTTGTTGAGAAATGGACTTTAACGAAAAACTTAACCAAAGCCACTGAAGCGTAAAATATAGGTAAAAGCCACCTAATTGTCAATGATTTGGGTAGTACTCATCAAGGCAATTAATTTAATGAAATATCATTGTCTTATAATGTATTGTTGTTGAGAAATGGACTTAAACATAAAACTGAACCAGGGTCACTCAAGCATGAAATATAGGTCAAAGAGTCAATCTACCTACATGACCTAGTGAACGATGTAGTACTATCAAAGATCTACCTCCTGACCTACTATCATTGTTCTACCTCTTACAGTTTCTGAGAAATAGACCTTAACGCAAAACTTAACCTGATGTACGGACGTACCGACGTACGGAAGGACGGACAAGGGTAACACTATATGCCCCTTCCACATTCGTGGGCTGGGCATAAAAATCTGCAGAAAAAAATGCTATTGTTAACCAAAATACTACTGTAAATCAACTTATTTTCTTGGATACTTTAATTCTTGTCTTGTCTTTCCTTGGCAATTCATTTTCACGATATCTTCTGATGCATTACGTAGTATTAGTGTAAGAAATATTTGCAAAATTTTATTTTCATGATATTTCACATTAGCTACCACTGCATCTGCAATTGAAGTTAAGAATTTCATACGCACAAAACAAACTACATGTACTAAAATTACCGTATATATATTTATAAGCAAAAACTTGCCTTTAGAATTATAATATTGACTTACCTTGCATGTAAACAACACATTGTTGCAAATGCAGAAAAAATTCTTATGTACCGGTATTTGCCTTCACAAATCTTAAGGTTATCATTTAGTTCTCTTATAAAGCCTTTAATTTTACTTCTAAAGTGCCTATTAAAAAAGGATACATTTAGCTAATTTTGGCTCCACATTTAGATCATATTGGTTATTTGTTCTCTATCAGTTTTTAAACATCTTTGAGTTTATGGTCTTCCAAACGTTTAGATTTTATCTGCACTGAAGAGACATAAGTTGTCGAAATGCACATATGCAGAATTTAAATTCATAGTAACTTCGGTATTTAGTTATTTGCATATAAATGATCAAATATCAAACCATGATTACTTTACAAACTTAACAATTGCTTTGTTGTTATTTAAATGATCTGAATGAGGTTGTTACATGTAGTTTGATATGACTTCTGTCTATCAAATATTTGCACACATGTGTATGTAATGTCGATCTACAAAATGTAATTTTCTTAAATCAAGTTAATTAAATGTTGCCTGCTTTGAATTCCATATTTAAAAATTGTTATACCTTATAATATTTTCCTTATATAAATGCATTGCGGAAAAAATCGACAATTTGTCTGTTATTTCTTATACCTAACTAGAGGCTCCAAGGAGCCTGTATAGCTCACCTGTATATAGCAGTGGTACATCCATGCAATAACATTGATTTTTAAATACATTTCCTATGAGGTCTAAAGTTAATCAATGGGACTGCTGGCGGTTATCTTGGATTATGCAGGGACGTGTCAGACAGATTTTTTACTTAACACCACCCAAGGACTATTATGACAAAGTTTGGTTGCAATTGGCTAATTTGTTTCAGAGGAGTTGATTGTTTAATGCATTTGCCATAGGGTCTAATGTTAATCAATGGACCCCATTGCCGGCCATCTTGGATTATGCACTAACATGTCAGATACAATTTTCAGCTTAAAATTGAGGTACTTTGTTAAAGTGCGATTTTGGTCCCCCTACATGCCCTAAGGCACCTTATAGCTTGGAAACGGTAAGAGCTACGCAAAATCCGTAGACATACTACCGAAAGCTCATGTCAAGAGGAATCAAAAGAAAGAAACCCCATCAAAATCCGATGAAAAATAAAAAATTAGGGTACTTTGTAAAAGTGTGATTTTGGCCCCCTTAGGCCCCTTATAACTTGGAAACAATAAGAGCTACGCAAAATCCATCACAAACCACCGAAAGCTCATGTGAAGACGAATCCAAAGAAAGAAACCCCATCAAAATCCAATGAAAAATAAAAATTTGAGGTACTTTGTAAAAGTGCGATTTTGGCCCCGTTTGACCCCTTGTAGCTCAAAAAGGGAAAGAGTTATCCAAAATCTGATAGTTGTGCGCCATGTTTATTTTTCATCAGGAATCCAATGAAAAAAACTGCATCAAAATCCGACTAGAAAAAAAAAATTAAAATTTCCCATAGGGTCCAATGTTAATCAATGGGTCCAACTGGCGGCCATCCTGGATTACGCACCGACATGTCGGACACAATTTTTCATTTACACCACCCAAGGATTATTGTGACAAAATTTGGTTGCAATTGGCCCAGTGGTTTCAGAGGAGTTGATCTTTAACGACAGACAACGGACGGACGGACGGACTGACGGATGACGACGACGGATGCCAAGTGATGGCAATAGCTCACATGACCTTTTAGGTCAGGTGAGATAAAAACGATCTGTTGACCAGTCAACAGTTTTCAGTCTGTTGACCGACACCGATCTGTTGACCACCTGCCTTATTTTGATTGGTTCAAAAATATCACGCCCATATCAAATGATCTCCTGTCGTCTGCATAACCAAATTGGTGACGTGAATTGTATTCAGATGAAATGGAGTGTATTCATTGAACATGAAAAGGCATAACAAAACAGTTATAGACTGGGTCCTCAAACAACAGCTGTTTTGTTTGACCCTCTGACTAAACTGTTGCACTAAGCCTTTGGCTTCATGCAACAGTTCAGTCCTCGGGTCAAACAAAACAGCTGTTGTTTTTGGACCCAGTAAATAACTGTATAATGTTATATACAACTATCCAGTTTGGTCATTTACTGGAAATTTGGTCCGTAAATTTCCTTGTATTCCCTTGAAAATTCCACTCATTTCCATGCAAAATATCCACTAAAAACCACTGAGTCCACTAAATTACCTTACTTTAATTATGACAAAAGGTGAAGCTATTGAACAGTTATGAGTGAATTTAGGTGGATTTGGGTGGACAACATAAAATCAAACACTAAATCAACTCATTTCCACTTTTGTGGAAATTCACTGATCCTCTATGGTTGTTCTGGGTCAAAAATAAATAATTGTTTGTTTCTCCAAACCCGACCTATCAAGTGGCATGTGGGTATGTAGGAAGGTATGCAAATTTTTTTTTTTTTCATGGGAATTTTTTTTTGCATATATCAGATAATGAAGTTATTATTTTAGTGTTGTATGTAACTGAATGATTTTCATCTTGCATGTCAAAGTTTTAAGTTTAAAAATAAGAAATCTAAGAAATTCAATTATTTGTTCATTTTATTGAGTTTCTCTTTGGTGGCATCTTTCCAGTTGTTATACAGTCCCTGCAAACAGGTAACACAATTCTGTGTGTCTTCCGAGCTTCTTTGTCCTTTTGCTCCTGTGTAAGAGCAGAATGGACATATTGTCTGGCTTGGATAATGTGCTTGAATAATAAGTAAATTCAACATGTTTGCAGTCTGACATTGATCACTCCTTGAAGGGCATCTCCTGGATGAAACAACGGCAGTAGAATACCAAAGGATCAAGGGAAGCGATGACCACAAAAATCGAAGTCCAAAGACATGGCAAAAATGGCAACAGAGAAAAACAAACACAAAACAAGGATGTAAGACAGCTACAATGCACGGAAATGAAAAGACGACATTAAAAACTAATTAAGGCACTCATAGAGTGAAATCCCGTGAAAACTGGGAGTAACATGAAAGACATCAGGTCTAATGTTACAACATGTTAATAATTGATTTTTTAAGAGGTTCACATCTAGTGAGCAGTATTTCAGCTGTGCCATTCTAGGATATTCTAATATTTTTACAGCTGAAGTACTCATTTTAAGAACAAGTTAATCAATTCAAACAATTTAAAAGAAGAAAGAACAAGAGGCTCTAAAGAGCCTGTAATGCTCACCTGTCCCTTGATTAACATAGACATTTTATGTTTAAGAGCCCTTATATATAATTCAACTATAAATCCAATATCCCTAATTAGTTAAAGGGGAGAAGACCTCTGTAAGTTTAACATTGGACCCAATGGGAAACACTAAGTTCCCTGCTAGCTGCCATGTTGGATATCGCGCTGACCTGAAAAACACCTTTTTGCAAGGGACCACTCAATGACTATTGCGGCCAAGTTTTGTTCAAATTGGCTCAGTACATTCAGAGGAGAAGATCTTTGAATGTGTTTTCCCATAGGGTCCAATGTTAAAACTATGTTCCCCACTGGCGGCCATGTTGCATATAGTGCAATCCTGAAAAACACCTTTTTTACAAGGGACCACCTAAGGACTATTGTGGCCAAGTATGGTTCCAATTGGCTCAGTAGTTTCAGAGAAGAAGATCTTTGAAAGTGTTTTCCCATAGGGTCCAATGTTAAAACTATGTTTCCCCCTGGCGGCCATCTTGAATATCGCGCTGACCTGAAAAACACATTTTTTGCAAAGGACTACCTAACGACTATTGTGGCCAAGTTTGGTTCCAATTGGCCCAGTAGTTTCAGAGGAGAAGATCTTTGAATGTGTTTTCCCATAGGGTTCAATGTTAAAACTGTGTCCCCCTCTGACGGCCATGTTGATTGTAGCGCAATCCTGAAAAACACCTTTTTTGTAAGAGACAACCCAAAGACTATTGTGGCCAAGTTTGGTACCAATTGGCTCAGTAGTTTCAGAGAAGAAAATCTTTGAAAATGTTTTCCCATCGGGTCCAATGTTAAAACTATGTTCCCCGCTGGCAGCCATCTTGGAAATTAGACGGACCTAAAAAACACCCTTTTTGAAAGGAACCACCCAAGGACTATTGTGACCGAGTTTGGTTCCAATTGGCTCAGTAGTTTCAGAGAAGAAGATCTATGAAAATGTTGTCTGATAGGGACCAATGATAAAACTATTTTCCCTGCTGGCGGCCATCTTGGAAATTGCGCGGACCTAAAAAAAAACACCTTTTTAGTAAGGGACCACCGAAGGACTATTGTGGCCAAGTTTGGTTCCAATTGGCTCAGTAGTTTCAGAGAAGAAGATCGTTGAAAGTGTTTTCCCATAGGGTCCAATGTTAAAACTATGTTTCCCACTGGCGGCCATCTTGGAAATCGGGCGGACCTGAAAAACACGTTTTTTGTAAGGGACCACTCAAGGACTATTGTGGCCATGTTTGGTTCCAATTGGCCCAGTTGTTTCAGAGAAAAAGAATTTGAAACGTTTTTTTCCATAGGAGGAGGAGAACTTTGAATGAAAAGTTTACGGATGGACAGACGGACGACGGACGCAAAGTGATTGCAAAAGCTCACCATGGCATAGCCAGGTGAGCTAAAAAGGGATGGATTGGACAACTGGGAAAACAAGTTTTTATTATATTAATGAAAACTTTATATGTCCAGTACTTCAGGTCTGGCCTGATAACTGTTGGACATGTTGGATACTTTAAAATATTTAAATGATTCGAAAGCTTAGAATTTATATCTTCCTTGTGTAATGCTTAGTCTTAAGCTGGATTTTGTTCGCAATTCTATACCAAGTACAACTAGAGCTGTCGCCGATTGGCCTTGCTAATAAGAACCCTGAAACAATAAGGCAAATGTAAAATATGGATAACAGGAAACACCTACAATGGCTGAAAATTATAATTACATGCCAGAGTGATAGTATCTCTGTGATATTATGTCTAAAGGATTTTCTATGTCTTTCCAAGTGATTTGTTATGGTACATCCCTTTCTGTACAGTACATTATTTGTATTTATGAGGGCTTTTGATTTGGTCATTGTTGGTCAAAACAAGTATGTAATTTTCAAGTCAGAATGGATTTGAACAGTGAAAAATTTATGTGTAGTCCAGAAATTTTATTTCTGTTTTACTGTTCAAATCCCTTGCGATTGAAAATTACAAACTTGTTTTGACACATGACTAAAACCGTCAATGCAATCTGTTATGGACTGAAAGCTTTAGGCCAACTGAAGCTGAAAATCGGCTGTGGTACAGATGTTTAAAAAGGAAACAATTGCAAATGCACTGTAAAATAGTTGATTTTATAATAAAAATATGGAGGTAATTGAATGGTAATGTCCAATAAGTGGCAAAAGTGCTGAAATGCAAAAATTGAAATTTGCCTATTGCACTCCTGTTGGTTTCACTTGCTACGTTTGTGAAACTTCAATGTGTGGGCACAGGGCCTTGTTACTAATTAGAAAATTTTACTATCCATGCATAGTTAGTGTATATGCATGGATAGTAAAATTTTCTAATTAGTAACAAGGCCCTATGGTGTGGGCTTAGTATTCCAATTTGCCCAATTTAAAATGCAACATTGATAAAATTTCCGACTCTTGTGTCTCACCCTCATCCATTTTACTTACACATCTGATTCCTCTTGCAGTCTACTCATGATTCTGTCTAAAACAGCCTTGAACACATCTGGTTGATACTTAATACTATGCATTGATGCTGTATTAAAATTAATTTCTTTCAAATAGTCTTTTAGTTTTCCGGAATGTTCTCGTTGCTCATCGGTCAAAAACTCAAATTTTGTAAAACTGTTTATCAAATCTGACACCTCAGAAAATTGATTGTGGTAAAGAATATGGAGCTCTTTTTCGACATCTTGAATATCCCACAATGAAACACGTTTATTCAATCTACCACCTTTCGGTGAACCAGTGCTACTGACACTGCTACATCCTGATGACATCCTATCTAAGTATTCTGCTAACATGCCTTTGAATTCTCCTAGATTTTCTCCGGTTGTCATTTTGTGAAGTAGAGGGAATCGGAATATCGGGGAGGGAAACGACATTGAGCGCACTTTCTGTTTTGTGTGTGTGCTTGTCTGGTATATTCCTCCACCACTTGGAGAACCACAAAGTAGTTCAGTCTCAGCAGTGACCAGTCGGCGGGCAGTCGGGTCAGATATGCCGACCCCTCTGTCTTTTCTATATCATAACATATAAAAATATTTTGACCACGAACACCAATTTTCATGTTATATTCTGAAAGCATGTACCTTTAAGGAATTTTTTACAAAATTTCAAGAAATTGACTTACACCTTTACTCGATTATCATGACTCACAAATATCTTTACAAAGCCTATGAATGACCTAGAAAATGGAAATTTCCCGCCAAATTTTTATTTGCTTGTATATCAAAATCAAGCGCATTAACCTATGCTGTTTGATTTTGTGAAGTGCATGTCAAATAAAAAAAGTACTCGTAGATTTTATCAATCGGGGACTAATAATTAGTCCCAGTATCAATAAACCAAAGATACAGAGATAAATAAACTCATGTAATTAAATGTCACGCTCTGATTTAGCGCAGGATTTTAATTAATTGTGATATATATGCAGATAAATATCATATTTTTATTAACTTTATATTCAATATATCTCCTCCTCTCAAACTATCATGCAACGAATTTTGATCATTATAATCCTTGAGTGATAAATGTATTCAAATATTTTATGATACCACTAGACTAATTGAAATGGTCCTTTCCCATTAATTTATTTCCTCTAGCATACCAATATTTCCAATAAATCAAATCTTCTCAAAGGTGTTTTAACAGGTCTGTTGTTACATGCAATATAGCCCTTTTCAAAAAGTGTTGTCATCTTTTCCTGGATTTGAACTCTTCCATCAAATTGAGACACGAACACTCTTCGCTTCCGCTTATTACTAGTACGGTTAGCTAACAATACACATCTTAAACGGGGGGGGGGGGGGGGGGGGTCCCATAACAGCCTAACAGCAAATTGATTTTCCAATAACAGATAACAGATAATTCAAATAAGTAATAACAGCTAACAGTGTATATCAAGTCAATAACAGCTAACATATAAATGTGAAACTTGGATAACAGTCATCTTATTCAATAAAAATTTCTTGTGATATACATTCATAGGCCATCATTGTTACATGTTAATTGACTTCATTATCAACAAGTGTGGATCGTATTGCATGGCAATACCAAGTCCCCTACCGGTAGGACAAGGCTTTATTACACTAGCAAAAAAGGTAAAATATGTTTTCTAAGTCCAAGGCCCATAACTTTGTCAAAAATCAGTGGACCGGAACCAAACTTTAAATTGGTCTGTAACTCATAAAGGTAGACTCACATACAAAATATAAGATCAATGCCTGTAACGCTTTAGAAAATAAATGTGAAAAACTGATATTTTACTAAAATTTTTAAAGTCCAAGGCCCAAAACTCTGCCAAATATCAGTGGACCCAAACCAAACTTATCTTGGTCTGTAACTCATTAAGGTACTCACATACAAAATATCAGATCGATGCCTGCAATGCTTTTGAAAAAAAAATGCGGAAAACTGACATTTTACTAAATTTTTCAAAGTCCAAGGCCCATAACTCTGTCAAAAATCAGTGGACAGGAACCAAACTTTAACTTGGTCTGTAACTCACTAAGGTAGACTCACATACAAAATATCAGATCAATATCTCCAAGGCTCTAGAAAAAAGTGCGGAAAACTGATGCGGGACTGACAGACGGACAGACGGACGGTCAGAGCGCAAACCTAAAGTCCCCTTCGGCTATCGCCGGTAGGTGACTTAAAAAGTACTTTATTTTTACTCATTATCACTGTACAAGGCGAAAAATACAATAGCCGTAAACTCTTTTTTTAATGTCTTGGGTTAGGCTGGTTGAATTTTTCAGACACTTTTACAGTTCTCCCCCCCCAGTAGTAACAGCTCGCATGAAGTCTAATTCTCTTCGTGAATAACATTATTGAGGCCTATCTCAAAATTGATAAACTCAAATGCCACAAGAAGTATTGTCTTAGTTATGCTAAGAATGAAATGCGCAGTTGAATATGCATTACGTTGTCTTACTGCTTTGTGTTTTATCAACACTTTTTTTTCAGTAGTAAAGAATCAAAGATTCGAACAACTTTCAAAAATCAGTATGTGTGAATTTTCATTGATGAAATTTTCTTTTCTTATCATGTAGGTATCGGTGTTAATTTGACTTCTTGTATGAGTGGTTTTCAATTTTAGAAATGAATTATTATTCATGCGACTAATTTGCCATATATAGTCTATTCATTCTGATTTCTATATAGTTCAGTATTTGACTGTTTTTTTTAGTCTACAACTGTACAACTTCTTCGTCTACATTCTGGTTAATCAAGCTAATCCTAACTTGGAAGTTGAACAAAAAAGTCCCAAAAACCGTTAAATTATATGATATTTTAAAGGGCAACAAGTATATAAAATTCTAAGAAAAACGTGTCAAGTCTTGAGGTTATAACATGTATGTTGTGATGGGAGTTTATTTTATTTCAAATTCCCGGCACCTGAATCGGTTTTCAGGGGCTCCGGCTACAGAGCTGCCGGGCGCGTCCCCACTCGTTGGTGGATAGGGGAATGCCCTGTCTATGCGGGGCAGAAAGCTTGACCGCGAACCATTGTAGCCAAACTGTGTGGAGAAATACAACGCTCCATGCAGTATAAAGATCCCTTCTATATTGTCTAAAGAGAGCTTGGACTTATATAAAAGGCTAATTTTCCTGTCCATACCCATTTCTCCCCTTTTCAAGTAGCAATCAAAACTCCTTGTCTCTTCCATAATTGATTCTTCTTCTCTTACTTATATTTTTTTGGATTAACTTTGATTAACTTGTTCTTGTCCTGATATTACTGAAATATTGCTCACTGGACGTTAAACTCTTAACTAATCAATCAATCAATTTATTGCAAATTGAACTATAAAGAAAAAGGTGGTAAAATTAACCATAGCAAATAAAAAGTTGGAATACAAAATCGACTGAATAGTAAAAATGTAGACCAACAACGTATACAGTTGTAGACAACAGCTATATAACAATGCAGCAGGCGCGGACGGGGGAATTCGAAAAGGGGGAATTGCAAGTTAGAACTGAAAGGAAAAATCGAAAAAGTAACACCAAACTGAACTTTAAATAACAGCTAACAGTGAACTGAATATTCATCATAACAGCTAACACAGAACTACCCAATAACAGCTAACACAACATTATATTTTGTAATAACAGCTAACAGAGAATCAATTTTACCCAATAACACAATAACAGTTAATGCCCTTGCCCCCTCTTAAACCCTGAATACGTTTTAATTTTAATAAAATTAGCGCAGTGTCACAGTAAACCACAGTAAACAATTATACATTGTAATCTAAATGAACTGTGTTCAGGATGAAAAACACTTGCCATGTTGGGTTGATAATTGTTTATTTGCATTTAAATGCCGAAACCGATGGGCGAACCAAATGATTTTTTTCTAAAAGCCCTATCATAACGCAATAAATTCAAGTGAATTTTCATACTCTTAGATAAAAGATTAAGTTACTGAACTGGCCACCCGAATGCAATTTTGACAGTTTTTTTGTAGTTTTTTTTTGGTCAAAATCGTTGCATAGAAACTCTAAAACTAAACTAAACTATCTACAATTTGGTAAGGTAATTCTGCAATATAAAATTAATTTTTGGTTCTCCGTGTCCCTGGTGTAGTACCATCTTCCAATACACTGTAAAATGGCTTAAATGAACACAAAAATCTATTTACATCATGATCCACTACTAATATGCATATTCTGTTACGATCAATTTTGTGCCAGGGAAGTGCATTTTCGACAACATTTGAGCACATCCCGAAAATTGTGCAACATAGGAGCAAAATTTTCGGCTCAATGGCCATACTTCAAATTTTGTCGCAATTTTGTCTTTTGGCTTTGGTGGTTATTTATGTCCCTACCATTTGTAAGATGGCTTCCAGTGTAGAAATAAATAACAATGGACACAAGGGAATATATCAAAAGATTTTTATTGAAACCACCTCACCTATTATAATCAAATTTGATGATGATGGTCCTTTTAAGACCAATTGGAATATATTAAAACATAGTATCATAATGAAATGGTCTTCTGCTTTTTCAACAATTGTAACCATCCAACCAATCACAATAGTCTTTGATGTTCTCCTGTACATTTTAAATTTTACGGCTTTTATGTGTACCCTACATCCAAAATTGGCGTCAGAGGGGACATATTTTACCATACAAATCTACTAGAAATGAAAATAAAGAACTCCTATAAAGCAAACACTTGACTAACATAAACAATGCCGATCAAATTTGAACTGTGGTGGTTCCCTTTAAATTTTGCTTTGTTTTTTTTCTTACCCGCTCAAAGCCGGACGCAAACGGGAAACATGAATTAGCTCAGTACCTTTTGGAAAAAATTTGTACATGAGACTGTCCTGCAAGAAATAACACAGATTCTTCACATGGTTTATCTAATCCAACTTAATTTGTTGGTTCCATTCCAAAGCTGGGCTTATACAAATGTCAAAATAAGAAGAAATTTTCTATATCTGTCATGTATGGCTCAAAATAACAAAATACCGAAGTTACTGTAAATTTAGGTTCTGCATATGCGCATTTCGACAACTTATGTCTCTTCAGTGCAAATCAAATCAAATCATTTGGAAATACCTAAACCGAAATATTTGTTAAAGCTTATAGAGAACAATTACCAATAGGATCTAAAAGGAAAGCCAAAATCAGCTAAGGACACAGCTATACAAGAGGGAGATACTCCTTAGGTTTCAACAAAATTTTCTTAAATTTTGATATTTCATATTTTCAAATAAAATCGAATTTCGGGCCAGCACCTATGTACTGGCCACTGGGTTGGTGAATACCCTCGGGGACTAACAGTCCACCAGCAGTGGCATCGGCCCAGTGGTAATAAATAACAAAAAACCGAAATGACTGTGATTTAGGTTCTGCATATGCGCATTTCGACAACTTATGTCTCATCAGTGCAAATCAAATCAAATCATTTGGAAATCCATAAACCGAAATATTTGTTAAAGCTGATAGAGAACAATTACCAATAGGATCTAAAAGGACAGAGCTTTGCAAGAGGGTATCTCCCTAGGTTTCAACAAAATTTTCTTAAATTTAGATATTTCATGTTTTCAAATAAAATCGGTAAATATGTTATTCAAATTCATTGACACAGCAACTAAATTTTGTACCAATCAGTAAAGATACATCCAATTTACTTCTAGTGCTTTCTAAAATGATTGGCGTAAATCAAAAAATAATTTTGAAGATAATTCTGTGTTTGTAAATGCTTTTAAAATTATTGCAGTTGGAGTTAACATATGTTTTATGGTCTCATGTTCATTTACTCCACATCCTTTCGTAAAATATTATCGATTAAAAAAAACAAACAAACAAACTAAAATTGTCAGGTGCCAGCTACAGTCTGACTTCCCCAATGGTTATCCTTTTTAAATGCACAATGTATATTATTTGAACAGCTGCGCCATGTTGGTAAGCTTAATAATTTTGATCTTTTTGTGGCCCTTCTTAAAAGTTCCTATGTTCGTACCGCATCAAAAGTTTCAGCATCTGCAACATTGTTCCATACAAAATTGTATGGAAAATGCATTTAAATGTCTTCTCTCCGCAAAGCACTAGACTATATATAGCTACATGTATCTGTAATTGATTGCAACAGCTAATCCTTCAGATGTATTTTTTTACCTCATCCAAGATACCATGAACAAATATGAACATGGAAACCTACAGTAAACGCAATCTACAATCTTTTCTGAACCATAAGCCGACTAGTATGCAAAATTGGACATCATATTCTCTGCGCATTCCCCTTTGAAAATGTTTTGATCGTGTTCATACTTTATTCAAAGTTGCAGGAAGCAGTCAAGAAAATTAAACGTAGGCCATATGGCCTATTGGATTATATGGGCACATTTCATCTGGGCACATTTAATTTTGGCGAATGTTTAGTTCATAAAAATAGGTTAAAAACATTTCATACAGGTAAACGTTAGTAAAAGATCTATATATACATTTACATAGAAACTAAAAAGAAAGAAACAAAGGGCTCCTTCAAGAGCCTACATAGTTAGCTCGAGCCATGGCTTACATATATAAAGAGATGACTGACATTTCCACTATGGTCAAATATTAACCGTTTTCCTGCTGGTAGCCACCTTGGATCGGAAGCACACATGAATTTTGAAGGGGGAATCTTGGACTTTCGTGGTCACGTTTGGTTCCAATTGGTTTCGTGGTTTAAGATACCTAGTTTTTTTTACCGGAATCTAATCTTAACTACTTAGTCTAGCATGTTCCCACTGGTGGCCATAACGAATGAGGTACAGATCTGCAGGATGTTTTTTTGTAGGGGACAATCTAAAGAGCATTGTAACTAACTTTGGTTCTAATTTGGCTGGTAGTTTTGGAGAAGAATTTCCCAAAGGGTCAGAATGTTAAACTACTAGTATATTACTTCTGGTAGCCATCTGGGATGTGATGTGGTCCTCTTGGAAACCTTTATTGGAAGGTACATCAAAGTACCATTGTGACCCGGTTCTCATTGAACAAGGTGTTTCTGAAAAGATTTGTAAATGTCATGAATCTTTGAATCTTTAAAACTTACTATTCTACTGGCGACAATCTTGGATAAAGAAATCTGCTTGATTTCCTCACCTTTCATTGAAGATCTTATGGTGGCCTTGAGTTCTTATTACTAGCATTTGGGTCGTTATTGACACATTCCCGGATTCCCTTCCTTATTCTATTGATAACCTTTTTGGAAGTAACCTATGTGATGCCATTGTGATTTTCAGCAATAAAACCTCTTGCTATAATTGTATTACCTGCATAATTTTGGAATTCTTTGACCTGTCCTTTAGAAAAAATAGATTTTGTGGTAATATTTAGTTCATATCTGTCTCTTTCGTCTACATGATATCGGAGAGTATTTTTTCTCTATTCTAAATATGCCCAGTCGTGGGTGTACATCGGAACAAGACAATAACTATAAGGAACAGAATAACTAAATACCGAAGTCACTGTGAATTTAATTTCTGCATATGCGCAAAATATTAAATATTTTAGGAAAGGATATGGAGTAAATGAACATGAGACCATGACACATATGTTAACTCAAATTGCCTAATTTTAATGAGCTATATGGCCATTTCGGAAATTAATTCCTGACCAGCAGCACTAGAACCCAAACAAAGAAATCCATAATTTCAAAAAAATGTTTAAATTACATAAGTATTAAATTACATTAAGTATTATAACACTTTTATTCAACATTAAATTGCATTTATAAATTTCTTTCATATGTACAAATTATATTTTACATCTTTTGAATACAATGGCAAAATATACATTAAGTCTTTCGCGGAATAAAATAACAAGTAAATTAACAACAAATAACTGACTATGTTGAATACAAATAATCAACCCGATGTTTTCCTTGAATTAAAAAGACTTTGCTTACTGACTGTTTTCTTGTGGTGGCAGCTATGAAATTTAAAACGATTACTGTTTGGATCATATCTTTTAAAATGATCATAACCGGTATGGTCAACAAAACAGTCACAGTGCAATGGACCTGCTGAAATAACACTCTCAGCTTCATTGCTTGAGTTAGTATCTTTACTAGAATTACTGTCTATAGAACTTGTTTCTGATTCTAGGTCTGTTATTGATACTACACTGTCTTTGACATTTTTAGGCATCACTTGATTTGTTGGAATACTGTTATCGCCTTGATGAGTTAATGCAATATAAAACAGAATGGTTGTGATTAACCCGATGATTCCTCCAACAAGACCACTCCAAATTTTGTAAGATTTTGATACTGGAAGTCGAAGTTTGTTTATGTAACAAGAACATTCGGTATATTCAAGATCTGTGCATACCTGAAAAGCAAAGCTACACAATGAATATATAGAATTAGGTAAATGTATTTACTTGTCATCATTTGCTTCACATGCTTAAATCTAAGATGCATAGGGCCTGTTAGTCTCGTCATGTAACCCCCGAGAATTCATGGTAAGTTTGCAATTTGAAAACGTGTCCCACCAAAAACATAATGTTGCAGCCATATTATGTCCACATTTGTGATTGAAACTTCATATATTTTTGATAAAAGTGCAACTTCCGGTACAATTTATGTAACCGGAAGTTTCAAAATAGAACGAGACTGACAGACCCTATTCTAAACATTACTTTAAGTCCATGTTCAATTACGCCATTGCCATTAGTTTCGAAAAAAGTCTTTCCTACTGTATATTGTAAGTAATTCACAGATACATTCCACCGAGTATTGTATATTTCTATATATCTTTACTTTCCATCGACTTCAAGAATTATAATTTCAGTTACAGAATTCTTCTATGAGATGAAGCTAAGCTCTAAGTTGTGAAACAATGATTATCCTCGGATATAATTGTTTATTATTCCCAACTTACTTGAATCGCTTCCAATTTAAACCATAACACTAACTCTTACGGAACATTCTAAGGTTATATGTTTGTAAGTATTCCTTTTGATCTAGTTTTCCAACAAATTTTAGATATTATGTAAAAACGAGAAAATGTTTAACGAAAATTGAAATTTGTTTTCCAATACCTATGGTTTGTTGTGACCACGTGGTTGTAGCTTTGATTATATATATAATTGAGAAATTTACCCTCTCAGTATAGTAGTTTATTTTCACTATAGTTTGTTTTGTTGATTATTCTGGCATAAAAATTGATGAAAAGGTGAGCTATGGATATACAAACAATTTTATTGTCAATCACGACGCCCACAGATGAGCTGTAAAATCACATTAATCTAAATACAATAATTACAACGACTGATATGATTACAATACTTATAAAAATATATATAATATGTTATATTATATAGGAGGAACTGGTATTAATGGTGAGGGGACACATACATTATTACTACACAAAGATTTGATTGGAGTTTTTTACTCTAACTTTTCCTTGAAAACATATTTAGTTTATGTCATTTTCTAACCTTTAAGACAAAGCCAACGTAGAATCCTGTGTATCTGTAAGTTCTATAACCTTCAAACAGTACCATGGTAAAAGTTTGAAAATTTCTGAGAATCTTTTATGAATTAGGAAAAACAAGGACGAATCGTTACAAAATAACACACAAAAAGGCTAAAGCCACACGAAACAGGTGGCAATGCTTGCTGAAGCTTGCATTGCCCATTTTTAAGCTTCATTCAAATAAATTTCTTTAAAACAATACATGAATATTGTTTAAGAACACAACCTTGGTGTACAAGTTTCTGTATACTAGTATACAAAAAAATACACAAAAAAACTTAGGAGGCACGAAACAGGAAGCAATGATTGCTGAAGCTCGCACTGTCCCTGTTTTAAGCCTCAAACAAATAAATCTCATATTTGAAGACACTATACGTATTTTGTTTAAGAACACAACCTTTGTTGTTTAAGTTTTTGGGACAGTATAAATAACTCAAGATATACAGTATAAATGACTAAAGATAGACCCATATGAGACAATCTTCATATATCTGTTACTGCTTTATTTTGAAGTAAGGGCAGTTGCTGTTCATTGCAATCGGTGATCTATATCCAATGTCCTTAAGGAGGTTCGCTCCTCAAGTTTTGGGATTACTGTCAGATTTTCGGAATCCTCGGATTTTATCCACCTAAAAGCATTATAATTTTTTGCCCATTGACCCCCTGATTTTTTCCCATATTTTCATTTTATACATCTTTGTGAGCATTCTATAAAAAATTCATTGAATTCTATTTATTCTGTCACATTCATTCATGGTCAAACAGTGATAATGTTAATCCTATGAAAAATCAGAGGAGTTCGGTTTCCCGCCAAATTTTCAATCACTTAAATCTCAAAAACGAGATCATCAACCTATCAATTTTTTTCACTTAAATTACTTCTATATTAATTTTCTAACAAAAAATCATGTTTATTAGAAATCCTATTTATTTTCAAATAGAGTAGCAAACCCCCTTAATATTTATTCACACAAACCTCAGTTCTGTTTATTTCTCTAAACTCACAAACATCACTGTACCAAGGCGTAGGACAGTCACATGTGTAGCCACCATAATGATTTAGACAAGTGCCTCCATGCAAACAGGGGGCTGATTTGCAGTGATCAATCCCTTAATTAAAAAAAATCCTTGCAATCATTTTCTTCATTTTAGTTTTAAGCCGAGGGATTGAAAAGCATGAGTATTATATATCTCCCCTGGAATAATATGGAATTTTTAAAGAGACAGAGAAATTGGAGGTTTGGGTATACGTAGGCCATTTTAATCCTACCTCTAGCTCTTGCTAGAGTCAGTACCAAGTTTAGCTCCCCGAGTTCCTATCATGGTCTACGTTTCTCCTTTGTCTTTTTATTGTTTTTCTTGCGCAGTTCCCTGGTATATTTTGGAATATGATCGTAATTTTCGGCAATTGTAGCTGTTTCCTGTTATCTATCTTCTCCATAATTACATCATGAAGAGAGTGTTCGTCAGAGCTAAAGTAGCATTGTTCTTCAGAGCTAAAGAAGCATTGTTCGTCAGAGCTAAATAATCATGGTTCGTCAGAGTTAAAGAAGCATTCTGAGAGTTCTGCTATCTCTATAAGTATAATTGTTTGATTGTTGTCTTAGTTCTAGACATTATGTGCCTCGTTATCAACCTCACAACGAGAGAAAAACTGCATATAATATACATCTGTTGAATATTGCTATTAACCATACAGTTTGTTCAGGCTTAATCTTGTAGCTTAATTAAAGAAGGATATAACCATGAATTATTACCCAGTGATCAAAATATAGCTTAGAATTTTCAAGATCATAATACATGATTTAAAGAACATGTTTACATAAAAAAAACAATAGATAATAATAACTTCAATTTTACAAACATGTCTTTATATAGAGCACAGGAAGCGTCGCGTTATAATATCCTAGTAAGGCCGTTGTAATATTATAAAAAGAATGTGTGAACATAGAAAGACTTAAGACCGGAAGTGTGGACAAGGTAAATGTGCCCCTTTTCATGAACGTTTTCAACCTCGAGTTTTCAACACAGGTCGAATGACATTTCCTTGACGTAAAACAGAGGTTGTATACAGGAATGAGGTACGTTTATGTTTGTGTCAAATTTTACTCGTATACTCACATAGTTCACAATTATCTCCTCTGGAATCGTTTGTACATATACAGCTGTAATCATTTATCATGTCAACACATGTTCCATTGTGTAAACAAGGGAAACTAACACATTCGTCGATTTCTGCAATGTAAAGAAGATTATTTATAGTTTATTAAAAAAAAATAAATAAAAGTAATTGTGCAACCGGCAAGGACTTATTAGTATCGGTTTAGGGTGTCAACATTTAAGTTTGATTCAAATTAAAAACTCATCATTCAAAGTTCAAAAGTTGTCAAGCTTGAAAAATTGATGGTCTAAATGAATAGTTTTGGAGTACACTTCTAAAAAATATCATAAGCGATTGATTGTGATCCAATCGGTTAGAGTTGTAAAATAAACAATTATTTTTAAACCTAAAATTCAAGCACAGAAGTATGATTTTTGCCATATTATATAATTTCACACAAAAATGAAAATTCACCACTTTATGACGTCAGTAACTTCGGTATTAAGTTATTTAATAAGTCATCTTTGTAAAAAAGTTCTTTAATTGATATCAATAAACTATTTTAGTTTGAGAGGATTTGTTCCTGCAGTTAATAAATTATAGAAACCGATATTTTACGAAAGGATATGAAGAAAATGAACATGAGACCATAAAACATAACACATGCAAATGTATAGTAGGTCAAACTACAATAAATTTCAATGAGCTGTCTGGTTATTTCGGATATTAATTCCTCCTCACCAGCATTTGAAACCAAACATAGGAATTCTAAGATGGAAGTTTTTTTTTGCTGTTTTTAAAAAGGTCACTTTAATAGCCATACATGCTCCATGGTTACGAGTCACTGTAAAATGTGTAAAGAAAGACATACCTGTTTCACAGTATAAGCCAGTATAACCAGGCAAACAGGAACAACTCCATGCATCTATCCCATCAACACATGTAGCATTATTAAGGCAAGGGCTACTTGCACATTCATCTATATCTACAATTAAGAATTTCAAATGATTTGCATGATCTTGTATATGGATCTTGGAGTTCAGTTTTTGAACTGGCTTAAGCCCTCAGGAAGACAACACTTTCCAAGTTGATAATTATTGATGTGCATCTCCTATGTGGGCCGTCATTGTATAGTGTCCAACTCTCTCCATGTAAAAAGTAAAGCTAGAACCTCAATACTTATTCTTTAAGCCAGTTCCATGAAATGGATTAACTATAATAGGAACATTTCGTACTATTACAATTTTATGAGAGTGGCTATTGTATGAAAACGTAACTGTTGTTATAGTTAAAAATGTAGGACAAATGACAGCAGTTTAAATTTATTCAACAATTTTAAAAGAATTGCAAATTATTTGAATTATCTTTTGTATATGGATCTTCATTTTTTGAAAATGATCAAACATAACAGAAACATTACAAAATGCTGCACGTTTATGAGTGTGACTATTACATAAAAAATAAAAGTTATTATCGTTAAAAGGGTAGGACAAATGACAGCCGTTTAGATTCATTAAACATGAATAATACAATACAAATACAGTCTGAAATTGAGATGCAATTTTAGATGAGGCAAACAATCGTATATTGCTTACAGTATAACAAACTACCGAAGTTACTGTCAGTTCATTTTCTGCATATGCGCATTTCGACAACTTTTGTCTCATCAGTGCAGATAATACCAGAATATTTGGAAGTCCAATCACCAAAAACGTTTAAAAGCTGGTAGAGAACAAATAACCAAAAGATCTTAATAGAAAAGCCAAAGTTCAGCCAAGGACAAAGCTATGGTTAATGTATATACACTGCTGGCCTATTGAACTTATTTGGTTTTGATGACAAGAGTACAGAAAAGTTACTTTAGTTTCAGTAGTAAATTGCTATAACTATCATTTTTTGTCTAGAGACAAACAGTTTACTTTAAAAAGTATAATATTATACCCAAAGTAGATGATTATAATTAAATTTATGTTTATTTGCGTCAAATAGTTGCCTCAATAACTCTGTAGAATATTTAACGAAATGCATTAATAATGAACAAATAAAGGGATATGGAGTAAATGCACATGGAACGAAATCCCTATAAATACATGGCAAGATTAAGCAAATGAAACAACGCATTCATTGTGTTCGTGATCTTGAAGTCATCATATGGCCTTCAATAATTAGCAAACACTCCTACCTCATAGCAAGTTGTAGACGACCCCTAGCACCGGTATGAGCGGAATTCACTCCTTGAATGTTAAACAACGCTACATTCATGTATCATTTTGTCTCATGGATGCCGGGTCGTCAACAAACATAACATATCGGACAAAGTACTCTTACGAGCACTGTCGTCCGTTGCCCGACAAAGGGACCAATAGACAATACAACAGACAAATGATCGAAGGACACTCATCGAGTTGATTGTAAAAAAAACTTGGCAAGTTATATCAGGAGATGTGGGCAATATATATACAGATGGCCAGAAAAAAAAGTTTATTTTTTACAAAGCAAATAAGGCTTATGTTGAATTTCGACAGTGAATTCATATGAGGAATTCTCATACGAACAAGTGCACCATAACTGCCAAATAAAAAGAGCGGCACCTCAAGCACCAGCTAAACGCTACACTTGAATATTGAAACACCTGCTAAACGCCATACCTCAAGCATTGCTAAACGCTATACCTTTTAACTTTTGAATAAATCTTAAACGATTAAGGCAGATTAAAAAAAACGATTCAGTATTACTTTATTTAATTGACCTGACTGGTCACGGTTCAATTATATCAGGATTATTCGTGTTAAAATTACCTACAAGACCGAGAAAATTAAGCCACGCCCAATCTGATCAATAAATTTGAGTAATATCTACAACAGACGCTGAAAATCATTAGGTAGTACTTGACCAACTTAATTCATTTTCACAAGAAGGCTAGTAAATGACTAAGAAAATATCTGCACATTCCAGATAACCTCCTCCATCACCAACCTAAGGCAAAAATGCAAAGATCTTGTTCCATTTATACAGTATCTAGTCTCTAGCGTGGCAGATTCTAATTAACGCATATAACGCACTAAACGAAAGAGGGAATTGATAATATAAATCCTATTTTAATGTTTTGGGCATATGTCAACATCATATTACCAGATAAATACATATCAACAAATACCGCATAACAACTCAAATGGCCCAATTAAATATGTAACTTTCAGAGAAGCAGTACATATCATCTTCTATTTAATAACTAGATTGAGAACCATCATTAATGCTTTTTATTCGGTGCTCGTCGTGTATGTTTTCGCTCTAATTAAAAACTCGAATGTTTTATCCTTGATTATCATCAGATAAATGTCCGTTCATCAATTTAATCTATCGTTTACGGCGTGCAAGTAACAAATGAATAATTGAGATACAACGCATTTGAATCGAGCAAAACGTAAACATAGCGTGCATTGACCGGTTTTGTGTGCGGCATATGTACGTTCGAAGTTTTGAATTTTTCGTCGTACAAAACGAACATGGCCGTACAATAACAATGAGGGATATGGAGTAAATGAAAATGAGACAAAGTTTCTACAAAGACATGGTAATATTAAGCAATTGAACAACGCTTTTATTGTTGTTCTTCATCTTGAAGTCACCATGAGGCCTTCAACAATGAGCTTTACTCATACCTTATGGCAAGTTCAGGACGGCCCCTAGCACCAGGTTGAGCGGAATTCATTGCTATTTGTCGAGCAACGCTACATCCATGTTTTTCACATTTTGATCTACGGATGCGGGATCGTCAACAAACATAACTTAACTGTCAAAGTGTTCTTGCTATTGCTGTCATCCATTGCCCGATAAAAAGACTAATTGATGACGTTCACGACATTTAAACAATCACAGGGCACTCATCGAGTCAATAATTAGAAAACTTGGCATAATGAAATAATAAGACGTAGGCACAATAAATAGGTGGTCAGAAAAACAATTCTAAAAAGTAATGGTGCATTACATGAGACCCCGCCACGTTTCGCAAAATTTTCTAAGTTAAAAGGGGCATAACTCCAATGTACCACTGAAACCAAAATTATACTAGGTCTGTGTTTTGTGGTAAATAATTAACATACCAAGTTTTAAAGACAGTATGTTCTTTAATTCACAAGTTATGAGAAGGAAACCCTTAAATTTGCAAAATTTCAAAGTTTAAAGGGGGGTAACTCCAGAACCCCTTGGGCCTCTGAACCCAAAATTACACTTGACTTGAATTTTGTGGTAAACAGCTTGCATACCAAGTTTGAAGACCTTGTGTTATTTCGTTCACAAGTTATCAGGCGGCAACCCTAAAATTCGCAACATTTCAAAGTTCCAAGGGGCATTACTCCAGAACCCCTTGCACCCCTGAACCCAATATCGAACTTGACCTGAGTTTTGTGGTGAGCAACTTGAATACCAAGTTTGAAGACCTTGTGTAATTTCGTTCACAAGTTATCAGTTGGAAACCCTGTAATTTGCAAAATTTCAAAGTTTCAAGGGGCGTAACTCCAGAACCCCTTGGACCTCTGAACCCAAAATCGAACTTGACCTGAGTTTGTGGTAAACAACTTGCATACCAAGTTTGAAGAGCTTGTGTTATTTCGTTCACAAGTTATCAGTCGGAAACCTTCAGGGGACGGACGGACGGACAGACACGGACGGACGGACGGATAGACACATGGACGGACGGACGGACACACGACTGACGGTATCACATAATACCTCGTCATTACGTGTGGCGGGGTATTATTACAAAAAATAAAAAAGGGCCAAAATGTGAAAGTATGATAGCGTATCCATATGAGAAATTCTCTCAAGAATAAGAACACCATAACTGAAATGTATATAGAGCATACATCTCTCGCACGGGGAATCATTTTACTGACTGCACACTGCAGGAGATACAAAATCCATGTATTGAATCCACAGATGAAGAACAGAAAACAAACGTAAATTAACAGAGAAGAATGGGAATGTTTTCGTTTTTACGTTCGGTGTCCGTTTTTGTTAAACGGTAAAGTGAAAGAGGGGCCTAAGATTTTAGTTGAAAGAAAAGATAGAACGAAAACAATTCAAATACAAACTATTGTAAAACAAACCAAATTTTGTACCAATAGGAAGTTAGATATGGTTTCATAGTACATTCTATAACACAGGCAGAAAATGCCTTTTCATAAGAAAATTACTTTAAATACAAGTAAGCGAAGCATACGTATTTTCGAAACTCTGGAAATCTAAATTAGCCAGAGAAAAAATGGAGATGGATGGGGTGTATAGAATGAGTAGGGTTCAACTGCACTTGTTTCCTTCCACGTTAAAGACTTTTTAAAAAGAAAAGGATTTGGTCCTGTAGAAAGTTGAAACGACTTATTAAAAAAATCATTATCACCATGACATGTTGATGTCTTACCTATTTGACAGTGTACACCAGTGTAACCATTTTCGCAGCTACATATATATCCGTTGACAAGGTCGGTGCATGTGCCACCATGTTGGCATGGGCTGCTCACACATTCATTAATATCTACAAAATGATATTGAACTTATCTGTTTTTGATTTATTTTGCCAGTATGAAACTTTACCAGAAACGCTTATATTTAAATAAGTTAATAAGCATAGGGCCTGTAAGTCTCGTACAACTGTGGAACTTCCGGGATCAAAAACTGTACCCGGAAGTTACATTTTAAGCAAAGATATATGACGTTTCAAACAAAAATTTGAACGTCACAATCCTCTGACGTCATGTTTAGGCGGGAAACGTTTTCGAATTGCCTGTTTATCGTTGATTCTCGTGGGTCACATGACGAGACTTACAGACCCTATAAAGAGAACAATTAGGAAATTTCATTGTTGAATGCAAACGTCGTATAAAAACAGTTACGCGATGCCATGTTTTTAAGTTACCATAACATTTAAATGTTATGCTGATGAATTCTAACTCTATATTTATAACATCTGAACCGTTTGACATACAGAAAATCAAAACCGAATTAAAGAACCGTTATTTTAAAAGAAATAAATATTAATGTAAGTAAGAACAAAGTATGGTATCTATTTGAATCTTGATTTCCTTTTCTTTCTTTTAACACTTTTATACAAGTAATACTAGGTATCTTTTCAAATAAATTCATACTTGTTTGACAGTTGTTGTCAGTGTATCCAGGCAGACAGTGACATTTGTATTCATTGATAAGGTCAAAACAGCTTCCACCATGTTGACATGGAGATGAAGCACATTCATTTATATCTGTAATAATAAATTAGATTTTGTTAATATCATTGCTCATATATTGTAAACGTATACATTTTCGCGTGGGGGTATTTTTCGCTTATTCTGCGTTTGGGAATTTTACGCGAATATATACCCCACGCGAATACTTTTAATAGCAAACGTTTTACTATCAAATTTTGAAGATCCGCGAATATTATAACCACGCGAAAGGTTCGGGTATGACACTTCGCGAAATTACCCCCCGCGAAAATAACCACGTTTACAGTAATAATACATGTGTATTGCACAATTTCGTATTTACATTAGTCATCAAAAACTTTTGTGCGTCTATTTAATAATACTTTGATTTCGTTTTTACATTATCGAACAAATATTTTGTGTGTCTACATACTTCAATAAACAAAACTAAGTAACTCCGATTTTTTTTTGTTGATAAAGAATTCCATTACTGTGAAAGTTTCGAAAAACAACGTTTTATAAAATAATGATAACAATGAAACGATATGGAGTAAATGAACATAAGACAAAGTCTCTACAAATACATAGTAAAAAAAAAAGCAATGGGACAACACTTTTATTGGTGCTCTTCATATTAAAATCATCATGAGGGCTTCAAAAATGAGCTTTGCCTACACCTCAAAGCAAAATTAAATACGGTCCCTAGCACTGGTTTGAGTGAAATCTTATTGTCGAAAAACGTGACATTGGTGTCTTATTTAGCCTACAAATGCGATATCGTCAACGAACATAAAATTAACTGACAAAGTGCTCTTACAATTACTGCCATCTGTTGCCCGACAAAAGCAATATTATCATAAACTAGTGGAGAAAAAACACATATAGATATACACAGGGCGCTCAACTAGTCGATTGTAATAAAACTTTGTAATGTAAAATAGTAAAATATGGGCAATATAACCCAATGGTCAGAATAGCATTTGAAAATTACAAAAACAATAATAAAATGCATGCCAAAATGAAAAAGTATAATAGTGTATCCATATGAGATAGGTACACTATAACTGAAATATATAGCGAAAATCTCTCGCACACAGAATCGTTTTTACGGACCTCACACTGGAAGAGAGGCAAAACCCAAACACCCTTTTGATTTCATTTTAATTTTAGTCACATAACTAAGCTATAGGAACATGATTTTTACACAAATTTAGGTTAATGGATTTCATAATGTTTTGATTTGATATGCACTGAACGGACATAAGGTTTCGAAGTACATGGCCATATGCAGACAATAAATTCATAATAACTTCGATATTTTGTTATTCAAAAGGTGACGAATAGAGTTGAAGATGCTGAATACAACTTAATTTTTATCAAAAGTTAAAAGAAGAAAACACAAGCACGCGGTTCATTAATATTAATAATCGTTAGCGAGGTGTTATGAATTTTAGTCAAACAAGTGCAAGTGGAAGAAAACTTTACGCTTACATAAATAAACCGTCATATGTGAAACGTCTATGGTATCTGTAAAGATCTAAACGGTTTTTTAAACATAACAAGATAAGTAATAACCATTGCTTCAAGAACCGGGATCAACATGAAAAAGAAAGAAAATGGGGTAAATGTCAAGGAGACAACAACCCATCTTCAGGTTAAAACGACCCAAAACAAAGAATTTAGGGGTCACCGTACGGTCTTAAAGACAGTGAAGGACCTCACACCATATAGCAAGCCCTAAATGCTAAATGGCCCCCTAAAAAGTAAAAAAAGTAAAAAAAGTGAATAAATCAATGAAAACAAACCACACCTAATAATCCGAATATCAAGAAAATAAAAGTTTGTAAGAAGACAAGGACAAGCCAATGACCAACATATTCCTGACTTGGGATAGGCGGAAAAATTGCGTTGGGATTAAAGTCGATTTCTTGGATCCAAACCCTCCCCTATGTGTGGTGAATGGCGAAACAAATACATAAAAGACTCAAAGTAAAAATCAAACTAGAAAAAAAACCAATGAAGTACATACAACATGAAGACAATACACATTGGTCCTGACAAATGCTCGCAGTTACTGACAGCTAGCTACGGACATAATTTCCGTTGACTATGATATCCAACCTTCTTACATATAAAAATTCAATTGAAATACTTCTAAATAGATTTCGTTTAAGAACATCATCAATTATGAAAGAAGAACATGATATTGTGCAATGCCAAATACTGACAATATGAAAAACTCTTTTAATTTATTTACCGTGTAAAGCATTCAGAAGCTGACCATTTATATTCGAGAACTATCAAATAAAATATCAAAAGGTAGCACTTTTCAATGAATGAAATACGTATGTCAAACAAATTCGGATTGAAAAAAAATCTTTATATATTTCACGAAAGGATATGGAGTAAATGAACATGAGACCATAACACATATGTTAATTCCAACTGCAATAATTTTAATGAGCTGTATGGCCATTTCGGAAATTTATTCCTCATCAGCAGCACTAGAACCCAAACAAAGGAAATCCATAACTTAAAAAAAGTTAAATTGCATAAAATCAAACGAAATCCGAATAATCAGTAACATCAAATATAGCTATGGACAAAAATGCGATGGTGGGAGTTAATCCTTCGATTTTATAATTTACATAAATTTAGATAATAGAAATATTTTACAAAGTGTACACATGAGATATTTTCTCATGTACAAGTACACCATATCTTGGCATTCATCTCTACCACGTTTTTTTCTAGCAATTAACATGAATATTAAACGATTTTTTATTACCGCTTGATATTCATTTTACGTACTGTTCAATTAATAGCAATGTGAAAAATATAAATAGTAAATAAATGCAGTTTGATATTCAATTCGAAATTCATTATTTGTACCCCTGAATACAGAACGTCAAATATCAATCGGACTTGATCCCGGTTTTTCAAAAGCGTGCATTATCACACTTCTCGGGCTCATCGTTAATAAAGTTTCAACCTTAAAGTGTTAAAAGCTAATTGCTTCATAACATATTACAGTGTAACAAATAAATACATACCGACTTCGCAGTTCTTCCCAGTGAATCCCGGAATACAAGAACATGTATAATCTTCTGTGAATCCAGATCTGATACACGTACCATTGTTTACACAGGGAGATTTATCGCACGGATCTACATCTGAAAAAAAGTTAGTCAGGAAGAAAAATTAATAAGATAACAAGCACATAGTAGGCAAAATGAAAGCAACACTCTTAATATGTTGAGTTTGAATATCTTATGAGATTGGAAAATATTGGAATAAATTTGTTTAACAGAAAGTAGTACACTAGTGTGAACCGTAAACTTTCAGTAATAATGACAATGAAAGACTTCTTATTGAATGATCTGCAAAATTTGTGTCTTAATTGTGTGGAACTTTCTTCTTTAATTAGAAATAAGGTTTGATTGTTCAAAACGGTCTCTTTTTTTTTCAGTAAACATTAAAAAATTGAATTGATCATTTATATTTTAAGACAAACAAAGTCGACGAACGTTTATGGGGTTAATAACAATATTACCGAACAATTGTCAAGAGCCTTAGTCCTAGAAGCAAATGGACAGAGCAGGTATAAAACCCCCCAAAAAAAATTGTCAATCGCAATTAGGTCATGACTTGGTACAGGTATTTCAAAGGAAATTATAGGTTAAACCGGTTTTATGGCGCGCCAAAACTTTCCTCAATTGCGACAGTGTCAAGTAGCAACTCAAAAACAATTGCTATTGAAAGGTCGTAGACAGTAATAAAAAGAAGACCACCCCGGTGCTAAGTAAAAAAGGAATCTTGAATCACGATTCGGACCGAAAGTTCAAATTTTTTCCACAAGGTTTTGTTAACTATTAAAGAACTTTTTCAGTGATCGAATGAGACGGAGTGTTTTGAACCCCTCATTACAAAGGCGCTCACGTAGATAACTATGTCTAATTAGGAAGTCTGTATTATTTGTGCTCTCCCGTAACGAATAAATTGCGAAATTACACTGCGTAGGCAGGAGAAGCTAGAATATTACTGTCAATGTTAGGGAAATTGAATTTTGAAATTCAATTTAGAAATTGAAATAGTCCCTTGTGCCGTAAATTTTTGTACCGGGATGACATTCTTCGTCAAAATCGAGACTTACGTTAAAAAAAAAAGATTCGAGTTAAAAACAGATGTATGTAGGACTCATTTTTTCAAAGCGTGTGAAACAAAACAGTCTTAATTTTTTTCGAAAAAGAAAAGAACCGATATTAGACAAATTTTCTAATAAAAAAAAACAAGATACTTCAAAGACATTATACATACATTGCATAAAATACGCGCCTTTAAATATCAAACTCAAAAACGCGTCTCATTTAATATATATTAACGTAAGCTAGAAGCAAACCAGCTTGAAACATGTGTAATGTTCTTAGCCAGTACTTACCCCAAGCAATGACTGAAAAACACCGGGTGTCACTTAGCTTGCTAAAATAAATACGATAAGAATTAACAGGTAAGATCATTAATATTATTAGTGCATACACCAGGTAACTGTTTGAGCAAGAAATTATTTGTGATTTCGATGTTCAAATGTAAACAAAATAAGATTTAAACTTTATATATATCATTAATATCAGGAAATACTTTCAACAATAATTTCTAAGTTCATTGTAATGAGCAGAAACAGTTAAAGGTAACATTTTGTGATGACTGTAAATGCAAATTGCAATTGTTTATGCTGCGTAAATTTCAAATTTGCTCTGAAAAGATATGCAAGCAGTAAAAATTATGCTGTGGACTTAAGGTTGGATTCCATGAAAGAATGGACAAAGATCCGATTTGGTATCTATTTACATTGTATGATAAAAATGAGTCGGAGAAATTATTGAAACAAAATATCAAGATATGTCTGATATACATTTTGTAAAGAGATTTTGTCTTTCGAATTCATTTTTTAAATAGTTTACCACAATGAGTCTCTGAAATTTCTCATTATCCAATCACTACATAGCACAGGTGATGCATTTGTCTCTTTTGATTTTTATTAACAAATAAGATATCAATTTGCTGACATATTGTTTTACTTTACTACTTAAATCAGTTTTCAAAATGTTGAAAGCATATACATGAATGTTTTATTATGAACAATATGTCGTACAATTGTATATATTTCTACAACGTGTATCGAAAGGGTCCAACCTTAAATGTTCTGAAATATGGTGTTTGGATCATGTTCTTTTCTTCGTGAAACGTTTTCATAAAATACTCCCTGCGAAATCGTTACATTTTCATTTAGGTAATTTTGTATTAACCCCTATATTTACGGGTATTACTTGGCTAAAAATTCAATACTATCAATTATCTCACTTTCAGAACACCCTTTTTGTGGAATAGCTTCAATATGATGTAAGAATGGCCACGACAGTAAAAAATATCTAAAAAATGTCTAGATTACGAATTACTAGGGGAATACAAAATTCAGTGGAAGCACCATTCCACTCCTTTGTTCCTTCGGTATTCTACAGCCGTTGTTCCAATCTTATAGCATAATTTTGTTCTAAATAATGATAAAAAGTGCATACTATGAGAGATTATCTGCGATTTCTTTTAAAGTCCACTGTTATTGAAGACTGCACTTCATTAAAGAAGTTTCACCATGAAACATTAATATTTTAAAATTTTTTAAAACATTCATGTTATGATTAAAAAAGACTACTCCAAATAACCATTCAAATAACGGATTTGACTACCGACTTTGACATTTTCCCGGATTGAATCACTCACAGTGTGACGGGTGCTGTTAACAAAGCAGGACATGCTTACCCTTCCGGAGCACCTGATGTCACTCTCAGTTTCACTGGAGTTCACACTGTGAGTGCCTTTGTTCTGAATGTTGTGGTTTCTGGTTCTGTGCTTTGTGTCTGTCTGGCGTCATTGTTTTTGTTTCTAACGTCATTGTTTTCTGTGTTCTCGTTTTTGCCCTGTCTTTGGACTTCGATTTTTGTGAATTTCACCCCTTTGTTCCTTCGGTATTCTACTGCCGTTGTTTCACAAAGAAATATTAAGATTCTTAATGTTTTAATAAATGGAACGAATTATACTTTGTTTGCATAAGTCTTACCTGTTATTATCTTCTGCAGAAGCGCAAACAAAATGAGTGCCCTTATCAGATTGTGTCGGAGTCCAAGTTACTGCAACATACCACACATTTGGCCTGCCCTGGGTATCTGTTCGAATGGCAGATGATGCCATTCCACTTGGTCCAGTGACGTCAATGGTTTTTAATCTATAACGAGATTGTGTTTCATTATTTAAGTTGCACACTGCAAATTCATTGGTCAACATCACAACAAAAGAAGTTATTGAAAAAAGAAGGGAAACGGGGAATGTGTCAAAGAGACAACGACCCAAATGGAAGTAATAACAAATCAAAGCCACCATAAGATCTTCAATGAACGGTGAGAAAACCCCTCACCCAACGGTAGGTCGGAGTCGGCCCCTGAATTAAGAGTAATCAAGTTCAGCGAAATAAACATCATCCTAGATTCCTATGTTTAGCTCAGCACTAATTGTAAATTAAGCCGTCTCGAGGTAATATAGTGCTGTGATTGAAAATTATTGAGATTACACTTTTCAGATAAGAAAAATAAATCAAGGGACAACATGTTCTTGACAAGTGGATATAAGCTTCTCTACAATTTTGCTTGAAATTGTAATTCATATTTGTCTGGTGCATTTAATATAAATGTAGGTAAAAGATGGCTATAAATGAGAAAACGTCGGCGTAATTCCTGCATAAACCCCCCCCCCCCCNNNAAAAAAAAAAATCATCGTACATGTAATAAAGTAAAATGACCGGAAAAAGAACTCAAACCTGGTAGTACATTATGTACGTACATCAGTACTGCATTCAATTTTTTTTTCGTTAATTTTAAGTTATTCTACATTTGATGTATGTGTTATTGTTTTCTTTGTCATACTGTCTCAATTGGTGTTGGCCTTGAATTGTCGTGATTTTGATTTCTGATTTTAGAATTCCCCTTTCCTCGCTCTTTCTTCGGTATTCGTTTGCCGATGTAAAATTAGAAAATTTTGTTGGATATCGTTTTCACAACAAATACTATTTTACGGTTTTGACTATACATAATTTAATCATTCATTACGTTAAAAGATGTGCTATGTCAGTTATTGATTGGTCGTTCTTTTATACGTACCCAGCTGACGAGAGCAGATAAAACCCTTCTCTTAATGTATCAGTTGCTTTAAGAACTTTTACTACACCTTCGTTAGGAGTCGGCGTTACGAAGCTTGGCTTATCACTACAAGGTGTTGAAAATGTCTGTGTTCTTATTAAAAACTAAAAACATAAAAATCTTGTATCAAAACATGAATATGAAATCATGCACTGAATAACAGACTTTTACATAACACAATACTGAAGTTACTGTTAATTTATTTTCTGCATATGCGCATTTCGACAACTTATGTCTCATTAGTGCAAATCAAACTAAAACATTTGGAAGTCCATTTACCGAAAACATGTTAAAGCTGATAGAGAACAAATGACCAAAAGGATCTAAATAGAAAAGCCAAAATTCAGCAAAGGACAGAGCTATGCATTGGGAGATACTCCTTAGTTTTAAACAAAATTTTGTAAAATTCAGATATTGCAAGTTTCAATACAATCGGTTTTCGGGTCAACACCGAAGTACAGACTACTGGGTTGGTGAATACCCTCGCATATCTCATTCACTCGAATTCCGTATTCTTTAACTTACGGCATGTGTTTACACTTACTGCGACATACTGTATGCCATTTTTCGAAGCTGCATCTAGTATAAGTTTTTAAGTTTTTTGGCTGATCTGACTGGTAAAAAGCTCACGATCTCACATTCACTCTAGGCAGGCATGTTTTTATTACATCACTGATGCTATACTATACAATTATAGCCTAAATAAGATGTTTTATTGTATAGCAACATAATAGTTTCGTAAGAAAGCAACTAAAACTAACCGTGCAATAAATTTCCATATTGCACTAGTGCAAATATGACTTAAATTTCACGACGTCATTGGCAAAAAATCCAATTATTAACAGAAATTTAAGCTTTGCTATACAATAAAATGTTATTGCATGTTCATGCAATAACCCTATAATATCACCCTCAGAAATGCATTTCGAACAACGGCAAAGCTTGATCGATATAAAATTGAATTTACTAATTGCAAAGGCTACAATTGTTATATCATAAATTACATCCAATCACATTGCTTTATTATGTCACCCCAGACGATGTTGTTATTCTACGTTTCTTCTGATAATTCTTCATCTTTCAAAAAGATTTGTCCGGGCGATTATTTTGAAATGGATGAATAGAATGATTTCAAACTGTCTGCAATGTTGGACCACCATCTGAACTCATATGCTGTGCGTTTAAAAATTTCAAAATGGCCACCATTTTCAAGATGGCCGCAAAAATACTTAAAAATTTCAGCTTTATCCGATGTCAATGAAAATTTATTTCTAGGTAGAGTTTGATGCTGCAAATAAGATGGAATCATCGAATTAGTTGTCTGGGGTGACATTGGCTATTGCTCGCAACTGCAAATCTAGTTATATTTAGTAATTTTCTTTTGATTGAAAAAATAATACAATTTGTAGAAAGATAGCTTCTTTTCACTGTGTTAAACGCCTTTTTGAAGACAACAAAACAACAATATAAATATTTTTCAGATTTTAACAATTGATCAACAATAGCCTTTAGTTTTAAACATGATCAACAGAACGATGTGACTGTCTAAATCCTATTTGATTGGTGCTTTCTCAATCCTATCAGTAAGTACTAGACTAAAAGGTATATTATTTTTTTTCTACAAAATCAGTCGTATTACATTTAAATCATCGGCATAACTTAATGATTGGTTTTGTTTTCAACCAATTACATATAAAGACATTTGCAGATTACAATCCTTCAAAAAATGTCTTGTTTGAGACGAAAAAGACACTGTAAACGTATTAATTTTCGCGAATGCTTATTTTCGCGGTTTATGAAACATCGACATATTTTCACGGTTTTCAATGTTGAAAAGGCATTTTCTACAGATAAATGTATTTCCACGGGTACTAGTTTTCGCGTTCCAGATCCAACCGCGAAAATAGCGAAAATTAATGCGTTAACAGTATGCCGTATGAGTTTAATTTCAATTTAATTTCAATCTGTAACAAAAAAAATATTCAAAAGCAAATCAGAGGTTTGTGTACAAAGGCATGTAAACGTATTCAAAGGGAATTTTGTTTTTGTATTCCAGATTTTTTATAAAGAAAGACAGAGGTAAATATTTTACTTGAAAGCAGTTGGGAAGTATACTCCCCTTAAAAGAAGGAAAATATGAGATGCAAAACATTTTTTACAAAATGTTGTCTTCCAAATTGGGGAAAAGTGCATGTTTCGCACCCCGTTTCTACGAAGGAGGTAAAATACTTCCATACATATTTTTTAGCCACGGATGTATATAATCAACAGTCGGGATCTGCTAGTGGTGACAATACATTTTTAAAGAAAATTACAGAGAATATATATATACAATCTAGCGAAACTTACGGATGTCCCAGGAGGCAGAAAAATGAAAACAAGGTTAAGGATATTCAAAGGAGGAACCAAAAAGACTTGATAGACGTTCATTATGAAATATCAAAGGAAGGGAAAGTGTTCACTGGTATGAAAACGACTGTAAAGTTTCGCCATTCAATAATTATTCAATGATTAGTCAATTGTAAGCTGTGTTTATAATGTTAGACACGAGATAGAAGAAATACTTGCCAAATGAATACTTTCGAGTACTAAATTAAGCTGCCGACAGCTGCCACCAGGCGTTTTTCCAGGTAGGCCATCTACTTTTAAATATTTAGGGAATATAATCTTGCTATAACAACAATGTTCTGTTTCGCAAAAAGGCATAGTTTCAATTTTCATATTATCATAACAAATATCATTCCATTATCAAACCGAATATTTCAGTGGCATGCAAATGTCTGTCTTGCTATTTATCTTATCCAATAAGGAACACAAGTTCACCTGTCCAGCAAAAATATTTCTGTGTATTTTTTACCGTTGACATTGATAAAAGCTTTATGTAAATTGATGGTAGCGTCTGTCAAAATAACATTCAAATCTGTTTTCTACGGTAAATAAAATCCGAAGATTAAGATATGAAACGCCTTAAATTTGGGTGTCTTTCAAGGAAACATGTCGATAATTGCCCCATTTCGATAACTGCCCCATTTGCTCTAAATGTATTTATTCTCACACAAATGACCTATTCTGCTTCTTTCAATACCCCCATTCATTACAGATTCCAATTATAATGTTTATTTTCTCAACAAATTTATCAGTATACCATTATTCCTCGCAGTGACGCGATACATCGGAATTTCGATACATCGAAGTATTTTCGTTTCAACAAACTTGGTACACAGGTACGAAATCCAACATATCAAATTTTTTGTATGCGAAAATCTTCGAATCAGTTCCACCTTAAAGCTTGAAATGGTATTGAAAAGTCAGATAAATGACGAAAAAATATATTCGATACATGGAAATGTGCACTAGTATCGATATTTCGTGATCCATTGTTTTGTTGAAGATACTGTTCTCAAATCGAACTACTACACGTGTTCTCTCCCTACAGACTCGATCTAATACATACTTACAGGGAATTTTAATTATTTACCTGCAAAGGAATGCTGGATATTGCATCTGATGATGTGTAGACTTTCCCGTTAATTGTAATTGTTTCCCGAGGAAAATCTTCAATTGTTAATGCTACAGCATACCATTGATTGTTATTATAGTTGTTGGCTGTGTTTGTTGTGAACGATATCTTGCACGTTTTCTGAAAAAAAAATCATTTTTCGTGGTTCTGTTATACATATTTGCACGATAAGTGAGATAAAGATTAGGAAATTTTGATAAATAAAATTAAAGACTAAAATTTTGCTTAGATTTGCTAAAATTACACACAACAGGAAAACATTGTCTTTATTTTCTTCGCAATAAAACGATAAAAAAACTGCAAACAAAAAAATTATTAATTATTCACGTTATCAATGACGTATTTACGAAATTAATAATGACTGATTTAAAAGAAAATTACGTTTCATATAGTTTTCTGTTATATCTATTTAAAGCGTTTTGAAATACATCGTGGAAGTGGTAGTCAATTGATAAATTGACAAATTTCGTTTTAATTTAAGATATGGAAGAAAATTAACGTTTTAGTTAATGTTTATTGCTTCAATTTTTTGTGAACAACTTACAGTTTTGTTTATGTATGAAATATGAGACATTGTTGTAATATTTTTACTTTCTAGCTAAATCTTTTGCCACCACTTGATGGTAGTCGTCTCTTCTTCCGTCCATCGTAATTTTTCATGAAACATTTGTTTTGGAATACATTTTAACAAAACATTAGCAGAACAGTCTTTTTGGGTTTGTGACTCATTAACCCAGTAGTTTCGAAGTTTGTCTTTGAATACTAGCTGTATGGTTTCAGAGACCTTTGAATTTAAAGTTACGATAGACAAATGTACAATATATGGCAGTTGGCTCTTCATTGATATAGCTCATGATAGACCACGAGCATTAAAGACACTTACCTCATCTAGTTGAGCGTTTGGGAGAACATTAGCTATCGATGCCGCTTCTGCTGATGTAGCCCATCGACAACGGACATTGTCGCCATCTATATCAATTGCAGGAATTTGTAAACTTATGTCACATTCGTATTGCACTCTGTGTATATGTAGAATACATTTGAATTATATTTTTTCAATCAATTTAATTTACAAAGTCTAAAATGGGAAAATAATTATTCAATTAATTTCCAATATTTTGTTACAAGGAAAGCGAAAAAGTAATCATGTTAGACATTCATAGAACTTTTCGTCATTTCTGCAATTCTATATATCTCTTTGTGGTTGGAGAATATTGGAGATTAAACACAGATATTAAACGTATCAGAAGTACCACAAGTCATATTTAAAGACATCCATGCCAAGGTTGTCCATTATCGATTTTTATTAAAGTTATATGTTGTAAAGTTGAAGTACATGTACTTGTAAGGGATTAACATTTGTTTCCACTTTTACTTGTTATATAAAGATAAAAATTATTCATCATGAATAGTAAACAGGCTATGGATATGATGTGATTCGAACACGCACGGCAAAACTTAAACTTCTTATAGTGCAGGGCTTATACTGAACGTGCAAGCTAGAATACAATGTATGAGCAAAACAAGGTAACTGTAAAGGACATACGATGGCCAAGTCTGAATTCATGAAAAAGAATCCACGAGCCGGAGGCGGGTGTATTGTTGATCATGAATTAACACTTGGTCATTGTTTCTCTTACTTAAACCATTGTTGAGACATTTATGTAATCAAGAGGACAAATCTAATAACTGCATTGTTATGTTCGTAATATATACGTTCTTATGATCGAAAGTTCACTTAGTATCAAAGAAGAATTACATGGATGAAGTTGCTCTTTAAGTTTGATTTTGAACGATATGTAATATTCAGGTGAATTTCAATTGTGTTTTGTGTGTATTTTTCAAAGTGAGTAGAAAGGGCATTCAATTCAGTAAAAAAATGTCGGTGAATTGTGTTGAACCTCTAAATGTTATCAAAGAAGAGCGAAGAAGAGAGAACACGTAAGTTTGTCCGTATATTTAATTTCAGCCAAAACACATTTTAATATTTTTAACCCCAGGAGTAGTTAACTATGGGGAAAAATCTGCGGTTTTCAAAAAAACGTTTTTTGAAAACCGCAGATTTTTCCCCATATCAACTACTATCTACGGGACTAACGAAAATAAACAATTGTTATTCACTACAGTTGAGACGGGTAAAACGGGCTAGATTCTTAGTTCACTCACATTTTTTACGTTGCTTGCATGACACGGGTTATACGTAACACTGACGTGTATCTCTGGTTCTATACTTTTGATTCCTATATATTTCTAGTAAGTCTGACAGGTCATCACCAGTTACTCTCTCTATAACGAATATATTGCTAAAAGGATAATATAAATATACGATTTCCCCTTGAATATCAAGTATTTCGTAAAAACCATACACCTTGGTTTTTTTTTAGATTGGTCAAATCATATGCAAGCATTTTTTTTACCTGATTTTTATTATAAAAGTCAAACATTATTGGTTACCACAACGGTTATGCACCCTCCTACCTGAAACACACTCATAATTTTTTATCTAATAAACATTCGGGTTATAAAAAATGACAACGATTCCCGTATATTTTTCAGAAAAGTCTAATACGAATAATTTTAAAACAATACAAGGAGTAAAAAATATGCCGAGTGATTACTTCCGCTTACTCGCCGTGGGCCCAGGTGGATCTGGAAAAACGAATTTGCTAATGCACCTTTTATTTAAACCCTTATTGTATTACGACAAAATTATTCTTTACGCAAAGAACTTAGAATAACATTACTACAAGGAACTAATTCGAAGATTCGAGGAAATAGCGGAAAAACTAAGTGTGTCTCTGGAAAATTTATTACAACTATCTAATGATAAAGTTGAAGACATCGACGGCGAGGACGAAGCCGGTGACAAACAAAAAATCGTAATTTTTGACGACTATATTTGTTCACAACAAGATCAATCTTCTATTGTGAAATACTTTATAGGCGGAAGGCACAAGAAAATGAGCGTAATTTATTTGAGTCAGTCCTATTTTCGGATACCCAAAGACTGTCGTCTGAATTGTAATTTCTACGTAGTGTATAATTTTCCTAGTAAAAAGGAGAGAGAACTTATATCTTCAGAACTTCAGGTCTCAAAAAATACGCTTGATTTAACTACTAAAAATAAATAGTCTTTTTTGTATCTTAACTTACCAGAGAAGAAAATATTTCATTGTTTTGATCGGGAAATTCAATCTTAACGTGTTAAAACAAATTACTTTTAATGACAAATACGTTTTCTTAACATTTAATCTCCTTTTTGTACCCCTAACAGGTAAACGATACAACTTAGTNTGTTGGTAGTTTTCCATTCATTCTCACAATGTACATCGTTATGTAAACAACGACATATATTTTTGTATTTGTGTTTACTATTAAGCGATATAATAGACTAATTTTTTACGGTATGTTATTTCAGGCAGAGGAAAAAATAATAATAATGGATACTTATAATACGAATAGTGATTTTATAAATCAGGATATAAAATCAGCAACCCGGAAGAATCACGCCATGCTGGATTAATATTTTCTCCGAGTTAACTTGTGGAGGAATTTGTGCGTGTTCTTTCATGGATTTAATAAATTTTTATTATTTTTTTTTGCTTTGTCAATTATTGTATGACAAAGTTACCGTATACAT
>MJUU01054320.1:46870-61300 GCA_002080025.1 Modiolus philippinarum | reverse complement strand
TGTTTCATTTCTATTCACAATGTATTTGATTTTTGACGCCATTTTGTCTAAAAATGGCGATATATGCAAATGAGCAAAACGGTCAGATTTTTCCATATGTCAAGGATGTAATAAGGTGAAATTAAGGTAGATCGAGCCAGAGACATAATATGAAAATAGGAACAACCTATGGAAGGGCGTCAAGAGAAAATCACACTTCTAAATTCAGGCAGGTCACAATTAATTTGAAAATGTCATATTTCATAAGTTCAGGAATGTCACAATTAATATTCTGTAAATGTTGCAGTTCATAAGTTCAGGTTTTGTAAAACCTACAATGACCCCTAATGTCGTCTGCTACATGTTATCCCATTGGTCATTTTTGGATACGAAGATAAAGCTATCTAAATTTTGATATCAATACAGTAGGTTGTATTCAAAAAGTTTTACAGTGAAAAATATTGCTTTTTTATCTAATTAATATTTTTATTCTGCATACCTTCAAATATCTGCTAAAACAAAATTAAGTTGCAGTATACATCATACGAAACAACTGAAAAACCAGGTAGATTTTCTTGATCAGTGTATCAAGTTCTATCATTAAAAACAACCTCTCTACATATAGAAGGGCTTGACGCCCTTTATAATTCTCTGATTGAACCTAATGTAAAAAGGCGGGGAACTGGCCTTGTCTTTGATTAAGAAGACTTTCAGTAGCAGCTTCCCCGTGGTTTTATTAACGAAAAAGAGACAGAACATAAAAAAGAAAACTGATAACAGAAACTGTTTACGTAAAGAGAGACAACTCTAGAATAGGGTCTGTAAGTCTCGTCATGTGACACCGAGAAATCACGATAAAATTCAAATTTGAAAACGTTTCGCGCCCAAATATGACGTTATGGGGATTATGACGTCCACATTTTTTGCTTGAAACTTCATATTTTTCTGTTAATAACGCAATTTCCGGGTACAAGTTATGTTCCCGGAAGTCCCAAAATTGAACGAGACTTACAGACCCTATTACCAAAAATATTCTGACCATCCCTGACGACACAGTCGTTTTTGCTGAGTCTGCTGTTGAACTGCTGTCTGCATTAAATGCTATGTATTTATATTGTGAAACAAGGAAACTCAAAATTAATGTTGCTAAGACCAATATGTATATGTTATCTGGATATCGAAAATTATTATACCTCCTGTAAGAAAGTTCTTTTATAGTAAAACAGTTTTATTTTCGCATAGTTTTCAAAAGAAATAGCGCTGCTGTTGTGAAGACTATTGATTTTACGTCAATCATCATCAATCATCACGTGCGGGAGGCGGAGTTTTGATCTGACCGACAAGTTGTTGGTACTTATCCGCGTGATTACCTGTGCAATTGTCTGCTACAGCGTTGTAATTTTTAATTTGTATTTTTGGGGGGTTTGGGTTTGGATGGAGAATTTTGACAGTATTTTGAACTAAGCTTCGTGTGTCACACATGTAATTCATTCTCACAAAACAGTTGATGAAAATAAAACAGTGGTATCTTACAACAGTGGTCAACAGTCATTAGAACTGAGGAAAGATGACCCTTATACTGTTCTAGTATCGAAATACAAAATGTAATACTATCTTGCTTTTTAAAAATTTTTGTTCATATTTGTTTATCATTGTTTACATGTATTGTTTAAAAGTATTTGCTGCAACCATTATGGGTTATATAGTTTTCAATAAAGTTACTTTGTTTTGGCCTCTTGAAATATATTATTTCATTGCTAAAAAATAAGTTTCCTTCATGGTGTAATGTGTATTGAGATCATTGACTCATGGAAATTGACATTGGAATCAGTTACCACAGATACAGTTAACGATTGACAGGATAGCAAACAAGTCAAAGAAAAATTTTCAAATTCAGCGGCTCAAAATATAGTCAACAGTCAGTATAATAATAATATTAATGTTGTGTTTTACATTGACTATGGAAAATAGTAGCCAGGATGATGGACAATAGTGCACTCCCCTTCGGGTCGTGCACTATTGTCCATCACCCTGGCTACCATTTTCGCATAGTCAATGTAAAACACAACATTATTATATAAATATCATCCTGTGAGCCAGAATATGAAGCACAGGGGCGAGTGAGCACAACGAACAAGTCCCAAGCTTCATATTCTGGCAAGCGGGATGATATTTTACAATATTTCAGCTTTCAAAATTCAGATAACTTGTTTATCGTCTTTTATTTCTTATTTCTATACAATAATGTATTAGGTTTTATGTCAAATTCTCCCACGGTTGCGCGGGAAATGAGGTTCATTCATTGTTTTACAATATGGGAAATATTTTGAAGTTATTTTATGACATAAGAATATTTTTTATTGGCTAACGTTATTATATTTAGTTAATTTTTTGATCGAACCATGTTAGCATATCCAAATAAAGTTGTTTTTTACATTGCATAACCTCTCATTGTTTACATTTGTCTTCCAGTTCCTAGGCACTTTAATGACGTCACAATGTAAACAAAATGGCGGCTCTGCTGAAGTTATCAGCGACCTAGATTCCGTATTTTTTCGAACGTCTCGTTTTTATTTTTGTCTATTTGTGACGGTAATTTGTTTACAAAATTAAAAACGGAAAATATAATAGATTCTTTATCCATTTAAGATTTATTACTTGCGAATCGGATAAAAAAGATATTGCTTGTCAAACATTGGGAGAATTGCCTTGATAAGTCCAGGTCAACCTCTTTATAAGTTCGGGTCAACCGGATATGGCTTTTGTGGAAGGGCTCTGCAGGCTGAGATAGGCGGAGGGAAAGACGATAATGTTGTATTCTCTAACAGTAGGCAATGTGAGAATACTCAGTTTTTTTATATAATAATGAACAAATAGCTGTAGTTGAAGATTTTCAATATTTAGGTACTATTTTCTCGAGAAAGGGTTCTTTTTACCAAAACAAATATAGACTTGTTCAACAAGCTAGGAAAGCAATGTTCTATGTATTGTGTAAAGCAAGAAAACTTTGTCTGCCATTAGATATTTTATTACAACTTTTTGACACAATGGTAGCACCTATATTATTATATGGTGCAGAAGTTTGGGGTAATGAAAATATAAATGAAATCATTGAGTCTTTACATTTAGAATTTTGTAAGTACATTTGTATATATTGAAAATATACTCCAAATTGTATTGTTGGTAGAATTCCTATGTCAGTATGTATAAAAGCCAGAATGGTTGATTTTTGGCAACGAATAATAAATGGTAAAAAAGAGAAAATTTCTCGCACTTTGTATGATATATTATATAGGTTTGATGCAGGTGATGTTATCATTTAAATGGTTGTCATGTATAAGAAATAATTTGCTTGAATGTGGTTATTATCAATGTTTGAATGATCAAACTGTATTAGCTAATATTAATCTGTCAAAAATTGGAAAACAGTTTTTCATAATAAATTTGTTGAAGAGTGGAAAACACAAATATTTAATTCACTTAAGTGTAGTAAGTACAGAATTTATAAATCTGAATTTGGGTTTGAGAAATATCTCTCTGTTCTTCCACCAGATTTATTATATAGTCATATCAAGTTTAGATGTGGTAGTCATAAATTGCCAATTGAGGCTGGTAGATTTTTAGTATAGATAGACTGAACGAATTTGTGATTTATGTAAAAAGGAAGAAATAGGTGATGAGTTTCACTATTTGTTAAACTGTACCTTTTTCTGCTTTGAAAGATATAAATTTATACCATTTCATATATATAGTAACAGAAACGTTAGTTTTCTGAGATAAGGAATAGTCAAGATAAATATGTACTTATTGCATCGGCAAAATTTTGTAAAATTGTCATATCCCTATTTAATAACTAGTAATTTGCATTATCTACTTCCATCTGCATATACTAATTGTTATATGTATATATGTTTGTTCCATATTTTACATGTGTAATGTTGTATTATTATGCCTCATGTGGGGCCTTTAGTGAAATAAAAAGTTTCAAAAGTTTAACAATCTAAGATATAACACCCCGCAACAAAAAATAAACATTCGTTTGCTCAAGATGGTCAGAATATTTATGAAAATTTGTACATGTTTAAATCAATATGAAACGATTGTGAAAATAAAACTACATTTAATAAAAAAACTACATTTCAAATATACAACTTTGTACAACAAGAAACTTTAAACTGTTTGGAATTTATGTTTCAATTCAAAAGATACAATATCGAAATCACTGATTTGCAGTCCGAATTTGTAAATACCAACATTTGAACCACAGGCAATTCTATAACAAACTCCTGTTATAGGTAATTAAATGTTGTAAATATTTTAAATGCATTGTATTCATTGTTTTTATTTAGTAAGGCCTTAATATTATGTTAAGACTAGTTATGTAACTTGTTTACAATAACCAATGGTCAAGGTTATTATACCTTCGAACATGTAAAATTTTCTAGAATAGACCATTTGCCAATTCAAACGGAATTCCCGAATTTGACCTCGCGTTTTATAAACTTGGACAAAGGGAAGCAACTCTAGACCGGACAAACGCGGTTAGTTTCCAACGTAAACTAACCAAAATGTAAANGACTGAGCTAACGGAATATTTCTTTAGCTCATTCGGTTAGGTGGCTGGCTGAAGTGCTAGAGGTCCCGGGTTCGATCCCCGGAGGTGACATTAGTCAATTTTGTAAGGAGATTCATGCTCTCCGGTTACAGTATTCATTGTTTTTATTTAGTAAGGCCTTAATATTATGTTTGGACTAGTTATGTAACTTGTTTACAATAACCAATGGTCAAGGTTATTATACCTTCGAACATGTAAAATTTTCTAGAATTTAAATTTGAATATTTATCACATTGGAAATTTCTGGAACAAATTTACATAATCATATTAGTCATGAGATTGTCAGTTTATGGAGTGTGTTCTGGATGATTCTTGTTAAAGAATTTTCTTTATATATTGTATATGTATAAATATAAGGTAGGGGAAAAGGGCGAAGGCAGTGAGTTTAACAAGATTATACAAGATTATTACGCACATATTTTGTATTGGAAATCCACATCAGATATTCTGAATCTATAATTATAAACCATTTAGTAATGATTATATGGAATATCCATCTGGAATTTATTGGTGGAATTCTGAGAAGCTAAAAAAGGACGAGTTAATTATTTTAGGAATATTTAAAATTAAATGTCAAATCTGGAATGAGAAAATTAGAAATTCAAAGTGTGATGGCAAATTCTTTGGTTAAGGAAGACATATTTGATGAATCTGTTTTTGGAAACTTTTGAAAATCCGACACTGGAATTAGAAATCAAAAATTAGAAATTAAAAAAGAACTAGAGATTAGAAATTTGGAAATTGAACAGCAGGAAAGAGATAAGAAAAAAAGAGCTTACCGGTAATTTTAAATCAGAAATGAAAAAAAATGGAATTAGCTGAAAAGAATAAACGCCTTTCTCAGAATTGCCAGACATTTGATGTTGCTAAAACATTAGATTGGTCCATTCTTTCCATAAAAAGGATGTTTGCAAATATTTTCTGCATTTTGAGAAAATAGCCCAGAATTTAAAGTGGCCAAAACTCAATTGGTCAATGTTATCACAGAGTGTGTTAATTGGTAAGGCCAGGGAAATTTACACTCGGATGTCAGTAGAACAGGCGTCAGATTATGACACTGTAAAAGAGTTAATGCTTAAAGCCTATGAACTGGTCCTTGAAGCTTACTGCAAAAAAAAATTGGGAATGCAGGAAAACAGAGTGACCAAACCTATGTAGAGTTCGCTAGAACTAACGAGCAACTATTTGACCGTTTGTGTACATCATCGAAAATAAATAACAATCAGGACAAATTACGTCAGCCAGTTTTAATTGAAGAATTTAAAAGTTGTATTAGTACTGACATTAAAACTTTTATTGATGAACAAAAAGCAGAAACTTTTAAAATTGCTGCACGTTTACAGGATGATTTTTCACTAACACATAAAATACGATTTTTTAATAAACCACATAAATTTTTCAGAAATCATTATAATTCTACAAATTTTTCACCTAAACCTACAAATGATGTAAATGGTAGGCAGTGTCTAGTTAACTCGTCCAAGTCCTATCCTCCCTCACAGTCACAGAAGCCATTTAAGTCGATTTCGTGTAATTATTGTAAGAAGGAAGGACATTTGATATCTGACTATTACAGGTAAAAGCAAAGGAAGGAAAGTGAAGTTATACGTCATCAAATTACATTAAATCATAATTACTTTCCCAAATGTATGCATGATTAAATCAAATTACTGATTACGGCATTTTTAGCAGGATTAGCATTTTTAGCAGGATTAAATTGAATTAATGATTACATTGAAGAGTAATCATGACTACATCTGATTACATTGAATTCTTAAATAACTATGGTTAAGAACTTGCAAGGTATTTACGATGGAACTTGAAATTTAGGATCTAGTTTTTTCCCAAAGTTGGGTCATTTAAATCTATTTGACAACTACCAGTATTTGCATATTTTGATTTTGCTTAAAATATGTCAATGAAGAGGCCTAATTTCATTCTTTCATTCACTGATGAGACATAAGTTGTCGAAATGCGCATATGCAGAAAATAAATTCACTGTTACTTCGGTATATACTTATTCGACATCTTGCAGTTTTAATGTGTATATCAGGATGACTCTCTGAAATGTATCTATGGGGAATTCAAAACCAAATAATACTAAATATTATTTAAAAAAGGTATTTTCATGTTATTATGGGAAAATATCATATAACTATAATTTGATTATGCATTCTAATAACCTGTCCTTGTGTTCTTTGAAGTAATTTATTTTTTATGAGTAACATGTGATTTTGATACACCGGCATTCAAACCATACACCCATCTATTACACATGTATATAATATATACTGGTACTGCGCATGCACCAGGAAGAAGAAGCCAGGGACTGGTACTGCGCATGCGCTAGGAAGAAGAAGCCATTGATTTTGCTCTCCAAATTTTTTTTCCAGAAACACTATTTCCTACATTCAAAACTTGTATAGATTAACATTTAACATGACCTAGAGTATTTTTGTACATATTCTCATTGATTCTCTCATTCAATACTACCGATTTAGATTTTTTCAGACACTTGACAACTGGTGTAAACAAAAGCAAATTCTTCCCGCCAGTCGATCACATGATAGTGAATGGTGACTTCCGGTGTAAACATTGGGAATCCCAGTCATAAATTTGTAGTGTGTTGACAGTCTTTTATTGGGACTAAGAATTGTTAATTATAAATTTATTTATATGTAATATACCATACTGTAAAATAGTGAACACTTGTTAGTCACTCTTCAACATGCCCCACCAGAACGCTCATTTGATGAGGCTTCTGATATTGCTTAGTGTGGTATCTATTCTCCGCACATGTCACAACAATTCAAACTATGTTGGCATTACCACAAAACCTATTCACATGAATGGAAGCTTACCATATTGCACATCGGATTGAATACCCATTCTCATGTAGAGTCTATGAACTACACAATCCATCATGGTACAACTAACACAATTATAAAGTGCAAACCATCAGCATACAATAATATTACTGTATGGCACCAACATGATTCAATCATAAACACATACATATCATTACAGGCATTATTTGCGAGGCTTGTTTAAGGTATATTGGGATACGGGATATTTACCACTTTTGTTAATGGGATATGGGATATTTTGGGCAAAAAGTACTGGGATATGGGATATTTTGACTCGTTGAAACGGGATATTCCAATAATTAAAGGGATATCTTCAATTTTCAAAGGGATATTTTGGTCCAAACTTACTGGGATATGGGATATTGGGACCACCCTAAACAAGCCTAATTTGCAAGGCTGAGTAAGAAACATCCTAGTGACCAGCTGAAACCAAGTAAAATGTTAATATACCTGGTGCTTCTCATTATCACGCAATCAAATGACGTCATGTTAAACTATTAGCGTCATCGATCAGTCACGTGACCATAGTGGCTACCTGTGGATTGTCGTATTTTGTACATAGAAATATTACGATAGCTTGTAAAAAAATAGAAAATACTAAGACTTAAAATTGCGTTCTTTGAAATGTACAACTATGTGCTTATTCTACATGACTTTCTCTTTCTTTCAGTATAATTTTTATGAGAATCGGAAGAGGTTTAGTCTCGTCAAAATTGATTTTAAAATTTCACATATTTTCACAAGTATTCCCTATTTAAGGCATTGTAAACATCGTATTTTCTGTGAAATGTCCCCCTTTTAGAACTGAATTGCGAGAGAACTAATGCACTTTTCTAATTTGTACAACTATGTGGTGAAAATAGATAAAATAGGCTATCCGTCGGTGTAATTATTTTCACTTAAGATAAAGATCTTATCTCGTCAAAATCGATTTGAAAATCGTCATTTTCACTGATTCTACACCAGACAACAGGCAATATGGCGACAGCTAGATTGTGATGACCCAACAACATTAATTGCCAATCATATTATTTTTTGTCAATATTTTGAAATTTAAATATTTTTTAATATTGAACAATTTATAACTGTTTGAAATAAAAAAATCTATTTTTGTTTAATTTTGAATAAAGTAAATTGTTTATGGTTCAGTTGTTTTATGACCCTTTGANGAGACGTGGCTTGAGCCAAACATAAAAGACATTGAAATATTTCCACCTGATTACAAATTATACAGAAGGGATCGGAAGGGTAAACAAGGTGGCGGTGTACTCATCGCAGTAAAAACAGACTTCATTAGTGATGAAGTAGAAGAACTTTCACCACATGAAAATGCAGAAATGATATGGGTAAAAAAATTAACATCAAAGGTAACAAAACGTTGTATGTATCATCTTTTTACAATCCTAAAACATCTGATGAACAAAGTCTTAAATGGTTTGACAAATCTGCAAGAAGAGCTGTACACATTAAAAATGCTGCATTTCTTGTAGGGGGCGATTTTAACCTCCCTGGATGGGATTGGAAAAACAAACAAATTAAATCAAAATCCACCCACCAATCAATACATCAAGAGTTTGGAAATACACTTGACGATACATGTTTCACACAGATTATTGAACAACCAACAAGAAAAGACAACATCCTTGATCTAGGTACTCCAACGAAAAAAATGAATGTTCGAATTGAATGAATATAACGGTGCAAAAAGATAGCTATCTGCTTCAATAATTAGACATTAAAATTTTTATCTCCAAAAAATTAAGATTAAGGATAAATTAACATCTTTAAAATATTACAATTAGTCCACTTCCGGTATTTTATTTTCTTCGCATTTACCAGTTCTATAAGAGCTAAGGAGAACCTGGTTCAAAAATGTTTTGGAGTTACGACGCTTTGACCACTATTTACGATTAATTACGACCAAAATTCGAGAAAACTGCGAAAACACGTAAAAGTTAAAATTGCCGTGCACCTACGTGCATTCATGAATCTATTTGAAACTTTGCATTTAAAAAATATAGGTTGTAATTTAAATACAACACTTAACGTGCGTCTTCATGTACCATGTCATCATTATGTATTTGTGCATTGAATATTGATAAATCATCAAAACGTGCTTAAAAAATTCTTCGTTGGTGTACCTACTTGATCTCATTATTACCAACATGCCAAATCGAGTCCCCCGTATAGAGATCATGCCAGGAATATTTGATCATGATATAGTTTTCATTGAATTTAACATAACACCATCCAAGTTAAAACAGACACCAAGAAATGTACCCATATATTCCAAATTAAACTGGGTCATTATGAAAAAAGAGATTGAGAAACTATACAGTGCATTATCAGAAAAGATCAACTCCTGCACTGTCGAAGAGCTGTGGCTAGATTTTAAAATACATCTTAATCAGCTAGTCACTGAACACATACCACATAAAAAAACTTTCTAAAAAGCTCAAAGCACCATGGATAACAACAGAAACTAAAAAACTGATGAAAACAAGAGATCGTCTGTACAAGAAAATGAAAAAATCAGAAATAGATACAAAACAAACAAGCATCAAGTACAGAAACAATTGAGGCAAAACTACTGGCGGTACATAGAAAACATCGTAACACCCAAACCAGAAGATGACACTTTCTCCAACATGAAAAAATTTTGGTTATATATAAAGAGCAAAATGACAGACTATTGTGGCATTGCTTCACTAAAAAGGGATGGCAAAATAATAACAGATGCAAAGCAGAAAGCAAATGCACTGAATATACAATTCAAATCCGTCTTCTCAGAACCTACCACCATACGTCGTTTTCGAGATCCCTTCATTCCCGGAATGACGTAACATCTTTTATGACATTCCCGGCGTTTTCAGGTTCACTCACATTTCCGGTTTATTGCATTTCCAACACACACAACGTCAATGCGTCTCAGAAAACCTACCTAATTTGTTACATAAGGGAATTTTACTTTCCCCGTGAAGATGAGTATTTGTTCTGAATGATATGAGTTTTATTTGCACTTTTTTAAGGATTTTTTCCCCAGTTCAATCGACGCAAATGCCACGAAATTGAAGTTCACTTCCAAACATAAAAATCTTGTGTTATTCTGCAGACAGTGCAGTCATGTTACTACGGTTCTTAAATTCAAGCTTCATAATAAAACAGAATGGAAAAAAATATGAGTTTTTACAACATTATATAAGTGGAACTTGTGCAATAAGATATTGTTATTTACAACAAGTACGAAGGGGAAGACGTCAAGCACCGCAACGTCACTATTATCACGTGACAAAGTGCTAAAATAAGTATGTTGTCCCGTAGTTGATCTTTATCTCGAAAACGACGTATTACATCAACTGAATTCCAACATGGCAAATATATGAAAGATCAGACAATCTATCCAACAATGAAAGACATTAACATAACATCACAAGGTATAGCCAAATTCTTACAAAATCTCGACCCAACCAAAGCTAGTGGACCTGATGCAATTAAACCTCGCATACTTAAAGAACTGTCACAAGAAATAGCACCCATATTAAGCTTAATCTACAACAAATCTCTAAATACTGGTGAAATACCGAGAGATAGGCGCACTGTGCATGTTTCTCCCATTTACAAGAAAGGGTCAAAATACAATCTAGAAAACTATCGACCAATCTCCCTAACTTGTTTATGTTGTAAGATCATGGAACATGTAGTTGTCAGCTCAATCATGACACACGCCGACACTCATAACATTATTTATCCTCTCCAACACGACTTTCGTAAAACAGATCTGTGAAACACAACTTTTGGAATTTTTGGATGACATATAAAAAACATTGAAAACACTACTCAGACAGATGTACTTATAATGGGTTTTTCTAAAGCTTTTGACAAGGTCAGTCACAACCTACTTACACACAAACTTCACAATTATGGTATACAAGGTAAAACAAACAAGTGGATTCAAAGCTTTTTGTCAAATCGTACTCAGGCAGTAGTCCTAGAGAGGGTGACACTTCAAACTATGTCCCCGTTGAGTCAGGTGTACCACAAGGTTCGGTTCTGGTACCTAGTCTGTTTTTATTTTATATCAATCGGCCTAAACTCTACAATTCGTCTATTTGCAGATGACACAATTGCTTATCTTACAGTAAAATCCAACAGTGACTGTAAAACCCTACGAAACGATCTGGACAAACTTGGACATTGGGAAAAAACTTGGAAAATGGCCTTCCATCCTGATAAATGTAATGTTATTTTCATCACTAGAAATAAAAAACATGACTAAACATTACATGGCCATAAACTAGAACATGTGGATAAAGCAAAATACCTTGGTGTCACAATACAATCAGACCTCAAATGGCACAGTCATGTAATTAACATCTGCACAAAAGCAAATAAGACACTTCGCTTTTTATTTAGGAATCTTAACATCAGTTCCACCTCAGTAAAGGAACAGGCATACAAATCTCTAGTTCGTCCATCTCTAGAATATGCCTGTTCTACCTGGGATCCATATATTGCTGAGGATAAAAACAACATAGAAAAAGTTCAACGAAGGGCTGCTAGGTTTGTCACTAACAGACACCATAATACTTCCATTGTTAGTGACATGATAGGTTCATTAAAATGGAGAAGCCTAGCAGATAGACGAACAGATTCACGCCTTGTCATATTATACAAGATCTTGCATGAACAAGTTGCTGTACCAAAAACAGACAGACTTATTCCACCACTCAGACATACACGCAACATGCACCCACTCTCTTTACAATTACCTTCTTGCAGAACACAATTAAGACAAAACTCATTTTTCCCTCGCACTATTATAAACTGGAACAGCCTCCCTCATTGCATTGTGATGAACAACTCAGTTCAGTCGTTCAAGCATGCAATATCACACTATACATACAGTCACTAATCACATCACATCATGTGAATAGTTTTATCTAATTAAAAAGTATATATATATATATATAAAAAAAACAAAAAAAAAAACAAAAAAACAAAAAAACAAAAAAAAACATTTTTCTCTTATTTTCTTTTCATTTTTGTAAATTAACTTCATTTTTTGGAATTATCATGCGCAGTACAAAGTGACATAATCTTCGACATGATGAAGGCGGTCACTATGAAGTAGAAGTAGAAGTATAATTACAAGGGATTCAATCTTAACAAAATAAAATTGTTATACATGTACATATATAATAATACTCTAAGGGACAAAAATGTAGTTGAGGCAATTTAAACCTTAATTGTTTTTTACCTGTCAATTCAAAGGTGACATTAACCCTGATTAAACAAAAGATTTCAATTTTGATTGCAAAATAAACAACATTTAATTGTGACTGTAATTAAACATAAATCAGGACTAAGATTGGTATTCATGATATAATCTGTCACAAAATTGAGTAAATTTAGGGTCTTGTCCCCAAAAAGTTTCAATTAATGAGAAAAAAAATATAAACTCAAATAGCTCTATTTGCACATTGTTTTCCAAAATTAAATGACAACTCGACTGCATAAAATTTTAGGAGATCTTATATTTGGAAATGAAAAGAGCCATGATTTGATATTTTAATATCTCCATTGTAATCAGAATGTAATCATAAAGTAATCAGGATTACAAGCTATTTTTGAAAGTAATTGATTAACTTAAATTACATGTAATCAAATTTTTAGCTGATTAATGATTATATACTGATTACTTTTTTAAAATGCAATCGATTACAGGTGGTTAATGATTACAATTACCCCATCTCTGGTTAAGTCGTCAAAATATTTTCGTCATATTGTATATTGATGTGCATAGTTATTTTGTCTCCCCCTCTCAAGGGGGAGAAATATTGTTTTTGTCTTTTCCGTCTTTCGTCCGTCAGTCCGTCCGTCTGTCAGTCAGTCCGTCAGTCCATCCGTCACAAAGTTTGTGGACGCCAATTCTCCTACAAACTTCACAGGATTATTGACCATATCATGCCTAGTTGTGCATATCGTCTGGCCGGATTTATCGGCTAATTTTTGTGGGAGTTATGTCCCTTTTTGACTTAGAATTTGCAAAATTTAGTTTGTGGACGCCAATTCTCCTACATCTTTCATACGATTCCAACCAAACTTCACAGGATTGTTGACCATTATGCTTAGTTGTGCATATCGTCTCGCCGGATTGATCAATTAATTTTTTTGGGAGTTATACCCCTTTTTGATATAGAATTTTGGAAAATTAAGTTTGTGGACGCCAATTCTTCTATAGCTTTTATTGTATTTCAACCAAACTTCACAGGATTGTTGACCATCATGCTTAGTTGTGCATATCGTCTTGCCAAATTGATTGGCTAATTTTTGGGGAGTTATGTTCCTTTTTGACTTAAAATTTTTCAAAATTAAGTTTGTGGACGCTAATTCTCCCATATCATGCACATCTTTCAAAGAATTTCAACTTTATTCGCAGGATTGTTGATCATCATGCTTAGTTGTGCATATTGTCTAGCTGGAATGATTGGCCACCTGATGGCAACATAAAACTTACTTGTGTTTAACACTGAAAGAACATTACGTACTGGGGGAGACATTCGTTTTTGTATCAAAACACACTTCCAGTTTGTTCTGAGGTTAACTCTGTTTCTGATCCTGTTAGTAAGGTCGAGGTCGAATCCCCATCTAGTCCCATTAAGGAGATTTTTGAACTATTTATTAGTGATGGTTTTTGTGTCGCTTTCAAGTGATTTTTGTAATTCTACCTCCATTCGAATTTAAGAGATACCAGAGCCTCACAGTCTCTATTGTTGGCGGAGCCCCTGTCGTTTGATGATATTTCTAGTACTGGTAGAAATATTCTTATTAAAGGGGTAGATTCTAGTGGTTATACTGCTATTCCTCTCCATAATGTTTATTTGTCATCACAGATTATTTCTGGACCTATGACCTTAGGTATCAAGTCATCATGTGCAACTTCTTCTTGGTAATGATTTAGCCGGGGAT
>MJUU01054320.1:21366-36640 GCA_002080025.1 Modiolus philippinarum | reverse complement strand
GTTTCTCTCTGGCGGCCATCTTGGATATGGCCAAGTTTGCTTCCAATTGGCCCAGTAGTTTCAGAGGAGAAGATCTTTGAATGTCTTTTCCCATCAGTCCAATGTTAAAACTATGTTTCCTGATAGCCACCATCTTGTATATCATGCGGACCTGAAAAACATCTTTTTTGTAAGGGACAACCGAAGGACTTTTGTGGCCAAGTTTAGTGCCAATCGGCTCTGTAGTTTCAGAGAAGAAGATCTTTTAATGTGTTCTCCCATAGGATCCAATGTAAAAACTATGTTTCCTGCTGGCAGCCATCTTGTACTAGTATATCGTGTGGACCTGAAAAACACCTTTTTTGTAAGGGACCACCAAAGGACTATTATCGCCAAGTTTGGCGCCAATTGGTTTAGAAGCTTCACAGAGGAAGATCTTTTAATGTGTTCCCCATAGGGTCCATGGTTAAAACTATGTTTCCCTCATGCAGCCATGTTAGATATAGAGTGAACCTGAAAAACACTTTTTTGTAAGGGACCACCAGAGGACTATTGTGGCCAAGTTTGGTGCCAATTGGCTCAATAGCTCCAGAGAAGAAGATCTTTGAATGTGTTTTCCCATAGGGTCCAATGTTAAAACTATGTTTCCTGCTGGTGGCCATCTCGGAATATCACAGGAATATCATGCGGACCTGAAAACACCTTTTTTGTAAGGGACCATCCAAAGGCAAGTTTGAATCCAATTGGCCCAGTAGTTTCAGAGGAGAAGATCTTTGAATGAAAAGTTTACGCCGGATGGACGGACGACGGTTGGACAACGGACACAAAGTGATGGCAATAGCTCACCCTGGCATTAGCCAGGTGAGCTAAAAACACCTTTTTTTGCAAGGAACCACTAAAAGACTATTGTGGCCAAGTTTGGTCTTAACTGGCCATGCAGTCAAGAAAAGATCTTTGAATGTGTTTTTTTTAATGGATCCAATTATAAACTATTCCCCACTAGCAACCTTCTTGGATCTAGAGCAGAACTGAAAGACACCTTTTTGAAGTGGACCATCCAAGGACTAAATTTGCAAGTTTTGGTTCCAATCAAACCAGTAGTTTTAGAGGAGACTGGCGGATAATGGACCGATGCAAAGTAATGGCGAAAGCTCACCCTGAATAAAGTCAGGTGAGCTGAAAACTCTGGGCATAAATAACTGAAGAAAACTATGATTTAAATATAATAATCAAAATCAAAATTTGTTAACAAGTCACCTTGTATCAGCAATAATTTTGACTCAAGAAAAAAAATAAAGATTGAATTTTCATTATAAATGAATAATGTTACAGGATAATATACTAAACAATCTTGCACTATCTTAACACAAAACAATGAAATGCAAGTTTTAATGCTTTAGTAATAAATATTCTATAACAATGATTCAAAAAGTACATTTCTGTTTTCATGTTTCCAGCAATTCATTTACCAGTAAACTTTTATGATACATGGCATTTTACAGTGTTAGTGTTAAATACTGGAAATTGTCAATTCAGACCAAAAACATGAGATACGGAGATGAGGGTGGCAAAGAATTACATGTAATTTTGTACAACGTGCATGGACATTTTTATTTTTGGTACACTGTACAAGACCCTTATTATTTTAGGTACATTCCTATAAAAACATGATACGTACATTGCTCACACCAATTTCCACTTAAAGGCTATTTTCGCACATTATACAAAGCGATTTTTTATTTTTCATACATCGTACATGGACCCCCTTTAGGACCCCCATAAACTGCTTTGTTTATAATGCATCATGAATGTGAAAGCACCTTTGTGAAAAAGCATTTTTCATAAGACATATCTGTAACAGTACTTATCGTCTTTCCCTCCGCCTATCTCAGCTGGCAGAGCCCTTCCACAAAAGCCATATCCGGTTGACCCGAACTTATCAAGAGGTTGACCTGGAGTTATCAAGGCAATTCTCCCAATGTTTGACAAGCAATATCCCTTTTATCCGTTTTGCAAGAAATAAATCTTAATTGGATAAAGAATCTATTAAATTTTCCGTTTTCAATTTTGTAAGCAAATTACCGTCACCAATACACAAAAATAAAAACGAGACGCTCGAAAAAATACGGAAACTAGGTCGCTGATAACTTCAGCAGAGCCACCATTTTGTTTATATTGTGACGTCATAAAAGTGCCTAGGAACTGGTGATCAAATGTAAACAATGAGAGGTTCTGAGATGAAAAAAAAAAAAAATTTATTTTGATTTGTTAACATTCGATGAAAAAAATTCTAAATTTAATAACGTTTGCAGACCTAAAATATTGAGAAGTCATAAAATAACTACAAAAAATTTCCCATTTTGTAAAAAATGAATGAACCTCATTTCCCGCGCAACCTTGGGAGAATTTGACACAAAACCTTATAAACTATTGTATAAAAATAAGAAATAAAAGACGATAAACAAGTTATCTGAATTTTGAAAGCTTGAATATTGTAAAATATCATCCAGCTCGCTCTATGAAAGTAATCAACAATGTCAGATTCAAAAACATAATTTTGTATTTTTCAGAAGATCAATCTACCTTTTTTTTTCATCCCCATAAAAAATAAATGCCTTCTTTCCTTATCATTTACAAGAAGGCCTGGGAACCAAGTTAATGACTGACTGACCTATTTTTCAAGAGTCAAATCTGTTTTAGTGATAATTTGTATACAGGAAGTCCAAAAAATTGGTGACATGATGGTCCAGTATTTGATGATTCAAGTTTTGAATTTTCAACAATGACATGTATAAATAGACTGTTTTTGTTTGCAATTTTATTTAGTACCTATATAGTTTCTAAAACTAGAACTAGTTGATTATGAAATTTCTCACGTCAAGGTAAATAAATTTTGCAAATGTTTGAAAGTGAGGCTTGCCAAGCTAAAAACATTTGAAAATTTATTGAACAAGATGTTGGAAATGTTTAGGTTTTAGAAACTGTTTCTCTAATGACTGGATAAAAAATGCTGAGGATTGTATATTCTGAATAGATTAGGTGGGAAATTACAAGAGACTTGTTCTCGATCTTGAGAGTAGAACAAATACTTCAGGAAATGTGAGAAGCTGATAAAAATTAGAGAAAGTAAAATAACAATTTCTAATTGATTACTATCTAAGACATATTTTGACTGATCTTTCTATTTGCAAACATAATATACTTAAAGCTGAAGGTAAAAGGTGAAATAACTGAATGAAAATTTTCCTGTAAATACATTCATCTCCTGACAAAAATTATACTGATGGAAGTACATATGCAGGCAGGTGAAAGAAATTATACCCCATGCGGCTGGATTATGAGTATGATAACTGAAATTTCTTTTCAATTCAGCAGAATGTTTTTAACATGCATTTTACAAAATCATGAAAATTATGGACATCATTAATAGATAAATAAAGAGGAAGTCCAAAATTTTGCCTGAGATAGTAAATAATCACTAATAACAGTAAAAAATATAAATTAAGTTGAAGAAACGACCTCAGTACTAAGTCCCGTGGCTTCACTTATTTCGACTTTATACATTTCCCCGTTTATTTCCACAAAGTCTCCAGCAGACAGCTGTACAACTTCATCTGCTGAAATTTGTATTCCATCTTCAGTTTCTGTTTTCTCCTCAGCCTCATTTTCATCATTTTCAGTTTCCGTGGTGACAATCTCAGCCTCTGTTTTTATTTTTTCACCATCATCTTCAGTTACAGATATCAACTGAGGTGTTATCTCTGAAATGACTTCAGGGCAGGTTATTATTCCTGGCTGTTCTGCAAGTGCCTGTAACCCTTCAATAGCCTCTGCGGCTTCATGTTCTTGAACTTGGGTGGAATTTTGTTCTACAACAATCAAGTTACGATTATGAGGCTGAGGATGAGATACAGCATAAGCAATATCATCAAAACTAATAACATTTTGAACCTGAATTCCATCTTTCTCTAAATCATCTGTTACGATTTGCAGCTCTTGTTCCTCAGTTTCTGTTGTAACCACATCACCTATAGTTAGAATGTTTTGTACCGTTTCATCACATTTCGATGCAATAACACTACCATCAGTCACAAAACAACTAGTGGACCCGTCATCCTTCATCACAATTTCTATGCCATGTTTCTTTTTCATGTGCTGAAAAAGATTTCTACGTTTTGGGTTTATATAGTTACAAAGAACACAAGAATATACATGTGATGGTGGAATTTGGTCGATTTGATTATGTTTTCTCATGTGCACAAGAAGGTTCTTTTTTGTGGTTGTTTTGAAATCACAAACCACGCATAGAAATTCATTGTCAGTTTGTTCTGGAAGGATTTCTTTATGTTGAGCATGTAAATGTTTGTATAAGTTTATAAGTTTGGCAAATTTCATTGAGCAATGGTTGCAAGCAAATATCTTTTCTTGACTTGAGTAATCAAACTTGTCTGACTTGTTCTCCGAACCCTCTTTTGTTTCCAATGGTTCTTCCCTGGAATCAGTAGAACCGTCTAAGGACTCCTCATCATCATTTTTACGACTCTTTCTTTCAATTTCAATTCCATGCTGAGACCTCATATGCCTAACAACATGTTCCTTTTGTGATGCACGGTATTCGCACATTCCACACTTAAAAGGCTTTTCTCTTGTGTGAATGTAACTGTGACGTCGAAGACGACTTTCACAATCTGTCACGAAACTACAATATTCACAGAAAAGTTTCAACTCAGGTCCAGCTCTATGGAACTTCATATGCTGCTTAAAATCTTTCTTATTGACGGTAACTAAGTCACATTCTGTGCATTTAAAAGCAGCAATTGTACCATCTTCCAAATCCTGAGGGAGATGACGACGCTTCATGTGAACTTTGAGATCAGGATTCTCATTAGCACACACATAATCACATAAAGGACATTTCACTTTTTTCTCCTGAAAAAAAACATAAAAAGATTTTTAAGTATCATCAAGAATGTCAGGTTTCAAATTCATGCAAAATTGTTTGACGAGGATGTGACATGGGGGTCTGTTCTTTTATTTCTCTCATTTTTGGGGCATTTTTACACATTTCTCACATTTTTATGCCTCTTTTTCCGATTCCCACATTATTTATTTCATTTTCCCAATTCCCACTTGTTTTTTCCTATCTCACAATTTTTTTCCATCATTTTTCCCATTTTCCCAAAGTTTTTGGCACTTTTCTCCGATCTTCCAAAGCAGTTTCACCCCCTCTTTGATGTCCTCAGATTTTATCCTAAACAGGAATATTTTTTTTGCATATGCATTAAAATTTTCTTTTCATATATTTCTTTTTGTAACACATTTAAAAGCTGCATATTATTTGTTAATGTCTTTAAAGCCCATTATGAGCAAATCATACAGCAATGTAAATTAAGAAAAATGCTTTTCCCGCAAAATTTTGTTGAATTCTCCCCTCATTTGACAAATAATTTCTTTTTATCAGGTTTGCAAGAAATAAATCCTATTAATAAATAATAACTTATATATTTTTTAAAATTTTTGTATTGAAATTACTCTCTTACCTCATGTCTGTATCTGATGTGTCTTTCCAGGTGAATTTTCTGACGGAATGTTGTATTACAAAGATGACATCTATAATTTCTGATGTCTTGATGTATACTAATATGTCTCTTCAGGTTACTGCTGGTCGCTGCCCTGTATTTACAGTACGGACAACAATGTGGTTTGTCATCTGAAAAACAAAGGCGTAAATAATAAACTTCATACTCACTTTTTCCAACCTGTTTGCATTAATTCTGAAATAAACTAATAAAAAAGTAAATATTCTTCCATAATTGATTTCTCTCAGCATGTTAAACAGCCAACAGTAGGCAGGTTTGCATGAAGCTGTTCTACAATGTCCAAGGTGACATTACGATTTTAACTTTGATTTGATTACTCTATGATTATTTGATGTCACATTTTAAAACTCTATAAAGAATAGGAAGTTTTGCTTTAAGCCAGTTTCATCAATTAATAGTCCTTACAACTGACTTATAATCAAGATTTGGATACCTTCCATTTGTGTGAGAGATTTCACATCATTGACATTTTTGTCCTTGTTTTTTTTTTTCGCTCAAATCAGTAAATATGTAGAATATATATTTTCAAGTTGTTGGTTATCATAGTCCTACTGTCAGTGAGCATTTTTATATTTAATCCTTCAGACAGTAGAAATATGATAATCAACCACTTATAAATGATATACTGTGAAAGTATTATTGTTCGTGGGGTTCCAATTTTTGTAGTTCGCTTTAACCAAGAAATTAAATTCCCAATGGAATGCAGTTTTACATAGAGTTTATATGTATGGAACTTGTAACAACAAATTTATGTACCAACGAAAAAGTGATATTTATAAAAACCACGAAAATTGATGTCCACAAATAAAAGTACATGTACTTCCACAGTATTTTATTTTTCTGATTCTGAAACTGATTATATTTATACCCCTGCTTTAGAGGGTGGTATATAGTGATTATGGTGTCTGTTTGTCTGTCTGTCTGTCCATTTGTTTGTTCATCCGTCCTTCCTCCTTAGGGGTACAAACTTTGTGGAAACAACTCCTCTTAGATTCACTGAAACTTTCACAGAATGTTTATTACATATTTCTATTTTGCGCCATCTATTTAAAAATTTGATTTGACTTTTTAATTTTTTCTAGATTTTTTTGTTTCTGGAATCAAATGGGGGAGCTGGGGTTATATTTTAGTGAGCTATGCTCACTTGTTTGCTAGTTTTATGTGTTTTTAGTTTCTAGGAATTTACAACCAAGTCAGTGACGTCACTGGAACTGAAATTGATATTGACTTATTATTATTGTAAGGAAATCAACAAAAAATAAGTGTCTGTACTTGTTACACTGATTAAGATCCGAACCCAATCAATTGAAGGCAAATAATGCAATTTGAAGATGAGTTCATGACCTTTTCAATATCCAATGAAATCCTGAGATCACTTTATGTCCTTTTTTTGGGTTATCATTTTGATCTCTTATGAAATGAAGTTGATGAAAACAGTATAAGGATTAGAGAAGACTTTATTTCCCACATTTGTGCACGTGGTGGATATCTCTGATTTTTCATGGTGCAGCAATTTGTCCTATACTAGCCATAGTTATATATATTAAGTAATGACTGGCACATACTAATCAAAAATACATCGATATAAAGTGTATTACAGTTCTTGTGAAACAGAAATGAATATAAACAGATGTCACAAAGTTTGTAAACCAATTTATCCATCATTTCAAATCCTATTCATCAAATATCAAGTTTTTGACATACATGTACAGTCACACTTCTTTACCATGTCAAAAAGATTTGTTTCTATCAAAGACTTTATTTATACTAGACATGATTACAATTTCACATCGGTATATATTCAAATATTATCTGCAACCCATGTTTTTGCAAAAACAGTTAAATCTGTCTTTTCCAACATCAAATTTGTTTTTCATAAGTCAGATCAAATCGTACATAATCTTTATTTCTAAGAAACAGCTGTTAATCTGAAGTACTCAAACAATTTGTCCAACACTAAAGGATATAAAACATTAAAATTTACATGAACAAATAAAGGGATATGAAGTAAATGTGTATGGGACAAGATCCCTATCAATACAGGGTAAGATTAAGCAAATGGAACAACATTTAAATTGCTGTTCTTGAAGTCACCAGAAGCCTTCAACAAAGAGTAAACACTCCTAACTCATAGTAAGTTCAAGATGGCCCCTAGCACCGGTTTGAGCGGAATTCACATGCTAAATGCTGAACAATGCTACATCCATGTATATGTAAGGTTTACAATCTTCTGCCATCAGATTTACATCAGCAATAATGTGGTTGAATTGGCAAAAATATTAAGTGAATTCTTTAAGCAGACACCGTACCAACATGTTTCTTTCTATGTTTGTATAAGTTGACCCTCTTTTCATTGCTGTAGTCACATAATCCACAGTGAAATATACCATCTTGGTCTATACTAAATGGAATGCAATCCTGTGGATAGAAATAAATCATACATGTCATTAAGTGTACATCAGCCTGCAAAACATTAAAAGTTATTATCCTAATATGTCCAATGGCAGTAGGATAGGACAGGTAAAAAAAATGTATACTACATACTATAAACTGGGAAATTATCTCGCTGTCTTTTTTTCATGATTTTCAAAATAATATTGATTTCGCTTAGTCTTGAATTCACGGTTCCCGGTCGCCTTACTAAATCACCAAAGCGTATCAAAATATTTGCAACAGTTTTATTTTCATGCTTCATCCCTGGCGTGAAAATAGCAAAAATTAAACTGCCGCGAAACTTTGTCAGTTTAAAGTAAACATGGTAAATAAAGTAAAGAGTTGTGACAGAAACAAGGAACAAAGCAGAACAAACACATGAGACATCAACACAAAATTCAAACATTACAAATATAACAAAACTAAAACAGTCACAGTGTGAACTCTCATAAATTCTAAGTAGTCAGGTTCTCTGAAAGATTTTTTCCTTCATACCATTTTATTTACAACAAGATTGCTACGTGTAGCTATGTCCCCCGCCGCCGCAGAAAAGTCAATAAAGTCCCATTTCTCATGTTAAATTTTGAGAATCAAAATGGCGGCAGGATATGATCAACTGCATTAGGTGGCAAATAGCTAAGCAAAATTTCAGCAAAATCCCTTAACTGGAGTATAACGAGATGTGTCCAGAAAGTCTCCCTATGTTGTAGTATGCATTAAGTCGATAAAGTCCAGTAACTCCCTTATAATTTGTTGAATCAAAATGGCGATGTGATATGATCTATTACATATAACGACTAACAATCCTGTAAAATTTGAATGAATTCTGAACAGCCCTTTCTAAGGAGTTGCGTCCACAACATTTGCCATTTTATAACAATGTGGAAATAATCAAAGTCCTATAACTCCTACAAAATTTGAAGACTCGAAATGGCGACGCGATATGATCTTGTACTAATGGTGGCTAACAATCCTGTAAAATTTGAATGAATTCTGACCTGCAGTTTCTGAGGAGTTGCGTCCACAAGATTTGCCATTGTATAACAATGTGGAAATAATTAAAGTCCCATAACTTTCACAAAATTTTACGAATCAAAATGGCGATGCCATATGATCTAGTACTAGTGGTGACTAACAATCCTGTAAAATTTGAATGAATTCTGACCAGCGGTTTCTGAGGAGTTGCGTCCACAAGATTTGCCATTGCATAACAATGTGGAAATAATCAAAGTCCCATAACTCCAACAAAATTTGACGAATCAAAATGGCGGTGCGATATGATCTAGTACATATAGTGACTAACAATCCTAAAAAATTTGAACAAAATCCAATACACGGTTTCCGAGGAGTTGCGTCCACAAGATCTCCATTTGTATAGTATTGCTAAAAATCGTCAAAGTCTCATAACTCCTATAAAAATTGACGAATCAAAATGGTGGTGCCATATGACCTAGTACATATAGTGACTAACAATCCTACAGAATTTGAACAAAATCCAATACACGGTTTCCAAGGAGTTGCGTCCACAAGATCTCCATTTGTATAGTATTGCTTAAAATCTTCAAAGTCCCATAACTCCTATAAAAACTGACAAATCAAAATGGCGGTGCGATATGATGTAGGACATATAGTGACTAACAATCCTACAGTTTCCGAGGAGTTGTGTCCACAAGATCTCCAGTTGTATAGTATTGCTAAAAATGGTCAAAGTCCCATAACTCCTATAAAAATTGACGAATCAAAACGGCGGTGCGATATGATCTAGTACATATAGCGACTAACAATCCTACGAAATTTGAACATAATCCAATACACGGTTTCCGAGGAGTTGCGTCCACAAGAAAGTGTGACAGACAGACGGACGGACGGACACACGGACGCAGACCATTACTATGTCCCACCGTCGCGGTGCAGCGGGGGACAATAAAGAGGTCCCCACAGATTATGCGTTTTTGTGGTGTTTACATTCACTTCTGGTTTTGGGTTTTTGATTTGTGATTTTTTTTTCTTGTTTTTTTTGTCACCAGGATGGAAACAAAATCTCAAATTGCAACATTGGAGAAGCCTGGCAGCTTGATGCCTGTTTTCAGTTTCTGCAGTATTTCTTTTGTGTTAACTCTTTATAGTTACATTTTTTTTTATGTCGTAGAACTTTTCACCTGTTACAAGTTCTGCCACAGATATCAATATTAAGTGTATATTCCACTAAATTAAAAATCTTCAATTCTAAAGAATACACCTTATTTTCATGAAAGGTCTCAATAAAATTAATTTTAATGTTTAATACAATAAAGCAGAGCCTCACATGAAGCTGGCTCACCTCGCTATAGTTTTCACTCGAGGAATTTTCCTGTAGGGTCCAAAGTAAAACTAACATGATGGATTACTAATGATAGGATAATCTCAACATGTGACACCGAGATTTCACAATAAATTAAGATTTAAAAATGTTTCCCGCCAAAACATGGCGTTTTCATATTACAACATGCAATTTTGTGTTTGAAACGTCATACATTTTCGTACAAAATGTAACTTCTGTGAAGAGTTTATGTATCTGAAAGTTACAAAATTGAACCAGACTTATTAACCCTATTGAAGCTAGTATAAGACTTTTCTATAACGATGTTCTGATATATGAATTCGACAACTTATGTCTCTTCCGTGCAAATCAAATCAAAATATTTAAAAGACTACAAAAATGACAGTGTCTACATAAAACAATGGAAAAAACAAATGCATAGTGCAAAAACAATAAGGAATGGAATGCACCTTCCATATATATTTTTTCCAGTGCAGTGTTGTTTTGTTCTGTGACATCATGATACCGGGAAAATTCAAAAACAAGGAACAATTTTTGAACATGCATGAAATATCACTTTTCCCGCGAGTTACTTGATAGTGCAGCAGCGACACCGGTTGTGAATTCCATTCTTGCTACTTTGTGAAAGTACTATGTAATTTAGAAGGAATTGCAGACAATGGTAAACTTTTGATACCATATGGATTGATGGATCGACAGACAGACAGACGCAACATGCATGACATGAAAAATACTGATCCATTTTTGTTGATCCTGCACAAGAAAAAACTCTAAAGGAATTTTTTTAATGCAACCCAGAAAACTTATGATTTTGTGTACACCGTCACAGTGTACAGTACAGTTCCTGCCCGTCATGCACTCATTTGTATTTCTATCAATCATCAAAAACATAAATCAACAGTACCTCTGGTTTATTTATTCTAACTGTACTTCTCTTAACCACTTGTCCATCTGGCACATGAACAACAATAAATTCTTGTTTTGAACCTGATTTCCCTTTTTTAGACTCGTCAATCTGTAAACCATCTGCGACTTCAACATTAAAAGTTTTTAGCGGTCCATTTTTTGACTTGACATTGATAGCAGGTAATTTAATTACATTTCCTTCTGCGGCAGTTTGTGTTCCTGAAGATGACACATTTTCTGGTTTAGTAGTCAATTCTTTTTCTACTGGTTTTTCTTTTTCTATAAGTTTTTCTTTCTCTATTGGCTTTTCTAAGTCATTACTAGTGTTCTCATCAATTTCTGCTGATTTTTCAGTCAACTCCATCAAAGCATTTCTCACAGCTATCTGAATTTCACTATCTTCAAACGATATTGGTATAATATCTGTCTTGGAGTGTTCTGAATTATCATTGCTATTGTCTACCTTTTCTTTGTTTGCAGAAGAATTGCTTTTCTCTGTATTAATATCGTGATCACTTTCTTTTGATTCCTCGGCCTGTTCCCTGATATCACTTATTTCCTGACTCGACTTTTTCTGCATGATGTTTTCAACCACAACAGTTTCAATCACTCCATCAACTTTTTTACTGATAACATTAAATTCAATACCTTCAGTATCTGATCTGCATTTCTCCACGTTAGGACTATCATTTGCTTCATTACCAGAAATCTGATTTCCATTTGTAGCACAATTTTCGTCATCTTTGACAAAGTCTGATTCCAAATTATTTTCTTGGTTAACGGAATGATTCTTATCACTGCTGCTATTTTTAGAACTTTTCGCTGATGCAGGGTTTACTTCTATGATGTTCATAGGAGTTACTGTGAAACTAGTAGACTCTGATAAATTTTTACTGTTTTGTGCAGAGTCTTTGAGCATAATTTGTTGTAATTCATTGTGTTCCTGCTCTGCAGTTTGAGCAAGTTCTAAAAGTTCAGACGTAATTTTTTCAAGATCTTCCTCTCGTATGATAGAAAAATCTGGCGTGTCAGACTCCTCATGGTTTTCTTTTGAGTCAAAATCTGTAATTTGCATATTATTATCTTGGTCAAACTTAATAATCTTAATACTTGGTGCAGATTCCATTTTATCCTCTTGAAATGACGGTGTTTCTAGAAGAGACCATATAGATACATTGATTTTTCTTTTCAAATTCAATAAATGCTATTATAGTTTTCTAAAAATTGTTGAAGGTTGCATAGAGACCTAATTTTGTATTCAATGTAAGGGACTGTTTATGGATTGTGCCTCATGAACATGTACAAAATTTCTAAATTCACTGGTAACCCCAAGAGACCACCTAAGCAGGATTGAATATCTCCTAAACATGGCATTTTCTGGGTAGAGGTGAGATCTTTGCGAGTGCATTAAACATACACTTTAATCACTGCAGAGATACCTTTACATCATTTCAAAACTCTGTAAGTTTTCATTTGACTTCTTTACATGAACTGGTAAGTTCAACACTGAGGGTATCTTATTAGCAGCAGGAGATGCTTTTTCTCCAACTGAACACATCTGATTCCACCCTGGTCTTCAATTGGGTCCATTTTATACATTTGTAGGTGTGTCCCCCCTTTTTTTGTCGTACTGATGTAATCATTTAAGATATAGTAATTGTCTTTGGACAATTCGTTTTTATACTTTCAGTTCGATTCTCACTTACTTTTCAATCTTATCCTCTGGTAGTGGTACTAAAAATGTATGTAATATTAACATGACCCAGTATCAGGTTTAAATGGCAAAAAAACAAAACAAGTATAAATTGTTCTTGATCTACCATTTGGTGGGACTCTTACATGTCTTGTCTGAATAGTTGGACCAAAATTTTAACATTTTTTGTAATGGGGAGATTTCCATAAAACTGCAATGCTTCCTCAGCATATGGTTTGTTAATATTAAATATTTGTTTGGAATGTCTTTTTTTTTTTTGGCAGGCAATTTTCGTTAAGACAAAAAATATGAATGTTACAAAGTAAAGTATGAAATCAACTAGATGATTGTCATAATTAAAGAACCTTAGTGAGCAAGCTCACATACCCCACGCCCCTACATACATGTATCAGAGAATCCTGCATTATTTAACTCCAACCTATATACAATATAATACATAAAAAATGACATCTTCGCTAGCCAAGGGTTACGATCCGCTCCTCTCCTCTTCAGGATCGAATAATAACCCTTGGCTAGCGAAGAAGAAAAAATGACAAAGTTCATCAATGTGTAATTTTGTCAAAATTTATCAAAAATCAAAATCCAAGTATCATGTACATCTCTGATATATGCACAATCATTCTGCACAAGATAATTGAAGGGGTTTCAGAGGAGTTGCAGTGACAACATGATACTTGGTATTTTAGCTGAAAATAGTCTAAGTCCAATAACTCCCATAAAAATAATCCGATCAATAAGGCAGTAAATTCTGCACATCTACACATCATGACCAACAATCCTACCAAATATGAAAGCAATCCATTTAGAGGTTTAAGAGGAATTGCAGGGACAAGATGATACTTGGTGTTTTAGCTGAAAATAGTCTAAGTCCAATAACTCCCATAAATATAATCCCATCAATAAGGTAGTACATATAGTATGCACATTTACACATCATGACCAACAATCCTATCAAATATGAAAGCAATCCATTAAGCAGTTTCAGAGGAGTTGCAGTGACAAGATGATACTTAGTGTTTTAGCTGAAAATAGTCCAAGTCCCATTACTCCCACAAAAATTATCCAATCAATATGGTGGTATAGTATACACATCTACACATCATGACCAACAATCCTACTAAAAATGAAAGCAATCCGTCAAGTGGTTACAGAGGAGTTGTGACAAGAACAGGACTGACGGAAGGATGGACAGACAGACGGACGGACGGGTAAAAAATATATACCCTCCTCAACTTCGTTGCATGGGGTATAATCATCAAAGAAAATCAATGTGGTTTACACAATTTCTACTGGGATTTTGTTTTATACTGTGTATACATATATTTATTCCTTTATCATCTCAACACAAAGCACCATCTTTTTTATCACCACCTTTTAGACCTGATATGTAAAGGCATTGATATAGAGGGAATAGAAACTATGCAACTATGATACAGTGACCTTGAAAATGTGTGGCCATAAGTGAATAAAGGGCTACGCCGAGCACAGCATGATACGACCGCAGCATGTCGACCACTGAAATTTGGACAAGTGTAAACTAAAATTAATGTGGACACAGTAATTTGCTGGACACAATTAGGACCTTGTCACAGAAATTAACTGGACACAAACTAGTGAAAATAAAAATTAGCTCTTTTAATCCCTTATTACTAGGATATTGTAAGAGCTAAGAAATTCTGTTGACTACCATCAAGAAAAATCCAAAGAAAAAAAATTCAGGTTGAAATCCAATGAAAAATAAAGATTTCACATATTTTGAAGTATTGCAATTTAGCCCCTTTGACCCATTATAGCTTGGAAACCAAAGAGCAATGCAAAATATACTGCCATATCATTGAAAGCTTAAAATAAGAACAATCCAAAGATAAAAATCCCACCAAATTTAATGAAAAATAAAGACTTCACATATTTCTAATGATTGCAATTTTGACCTCTTTGACCCCTTATAGCTCGGAAACGGTAAGAGCTACATCAAATCTGTTGACATACTGCTGAAAGCTTACATTGAGAGGAATCCAAAGAAAAAAATCCCACCAAAATCTGATGTAAAATAATGATTTTACATATTTCTAAAAATTGTAATTTTGGCCCTTTTGACCCCTAATAGCTCAGAGAGGGTAAGAGCTATGCCAAATCTGTTGACATATTACTTAAAGCCTACAATGAGAGGAATCAAAAGAAAAAAATCCCATTGAAATTGGATGAAAAATAAAAATTTTAGGTAATCCGCATGTTTTCAATTTTTGCCCCGTTGGGCCCCTCATAGATTGGAAAAGGAACAAGTTATCAAAAATCTAATGGTGCAGCGCTATATTAATTTTT
>MJUU01054320.1:0-19163 GCA_002080025.1 Modiolus philippinarum | reverse complement strand
CGAAATCCGATGAAAAATAAAAATTCTACATAATCTGCAAATTCGCAATTTTGGCCCCGTTCGGCCCCTCATAGCTGGGAAAGGAAACAAGTTATCAAAAATCTAATAACTGAGCGCCATATCAATTTTTCACAAGGAATCCATTGAAAAAAACTGCATCAAGATCGGACTAAAAATAAAAAAATTATTTTTTTTGAGATTTGCCCCTGTTGGGCCCCATTTATCTCGTAAGCGGTACATGCTACGTGAAATCCGTTGGCATACACCCAGATTGGAAATTTTCTCAGGAGCACACTGAAACGAACCCCATCAAAATCCAACAATTAATAAAGTTTCTACAGTCAAAAATGTGAAAATACCCAATTTTACCCCTTTTTGGCCCCTTTTTCTAAACCGGGCGGGGCCACCAACTCAAAATTAAAACCTCTGTTTACGCATGTGCCAAGATACATCATACTAAAATTTCATAATGATCCGTCCACTAGAAGCAAAGTTATGCTGTCCACAGACGCCGACGACGCCAGCACGATACATCATACTAAAATTTCATAATGATCCGTCCACTAGAAGCAAAGTTATGCTGTCCACAGACGCCGACGACGCCAGCACCATACCACTATACGACCGCAAAATTTTTGCGGTCGTATAAAAAAGGGCAATAACTCCTACAAGGGTTTATGGATTTTCTTCAAAATTTCAGGGTGGGTTGATCTTGATATGCTGAACATTTTTGCAATGTACACTTGACCTCTATCTGTTACACTTTTTGAAATAAAAAATAAAAAATGCAAAAATTTAGAAAATTTAACGGAAAAAGGGCTATAACTCCGAGATGGGTTTCAGATTTTCTTCAAAATTGCACAGTGGATAGATCTTATCATGCTGATCATTTTTATCCCAGTCAGATTTTTGATATTTGTAACGGTTTTCGAGTTATTAGCCAAAAACTGCAATTTACCCCTATGTTCTATTTTTAGCAATGGCGGCCATGTTGTTCGACAGAGGGACAAACTGAACATTAGTTTGAGAAGCAATACCCTGATGATGATTCAGGCCAAGTTTGGTTTAATTTGGCTTCAGAGGAGAAGATGTTTGAAATTGTTGACGGACGGACGGACGACGGACACATAGTGATGGCAATAGCTCACATGGCTTTTTAGGCCAGGTGAGCTAAAAAGGCCATAATCAGTCACCATTTCATGCAGTTATCTCCTTATCATGACACTTCAACAGAACTAGGGTATTAGAGTCGATTCAATAAATGTGTCCCGCCTGACCTTCTTGGCAAGGTCAAATGACGTGATGTGACCGATTTGTTGATGCTTCTATTTCTATAAATGACAGTTTCTTTGTAAAAAAATGACACAATGTTACATTGTCAATGTGTATAAATCTGCACAGCGTTTAGTCTGTTTCCTTTCATATTTTATGACGATGTGTTTGCTTTAACACAGAAGCTGATGAAAGATGTATACAAGTCACAAACACACACTGTAGGGACAGATTTATTGAATCGGTTCTAAAATCTCCACCTGCCTGAAGTAACTGAGCCACATTTTTTTTTATGAATTCATGATTTCTGAAAATATTTACTCCATATCCTTATTTTGTTCATGGGATTTAATTTATGATTAAGTTGATGAAATGTTTGACAAAAGAATTTTTTGGCTTGATGTTAACCTTATGCCATTCAACTGGACCCAGATCACTAATTGACCTTTTGAACTGATACATACAAAAGTAGTGCTTATTTAGGATAAGTACATTGCAGCATTCCATGGTGTACTGTTCACTGTAATGACTGTTTTGGAATTAGAAAACTTATATATTTTACAAAAGGATATGGAGTAAATGAACATGAGACCATAACATATATGTTAACTCCATCTGCAATAATTTTAATGAGCTGTATGTTGAAATTCAACCTCATGAAATAAAGATGTGAATAATAATTTTGAACTTTAGTTGGAAATGCATATTCAAGAAATTTCCATGTTAAAAAGAGAATTATTTTTATATTTTTTGGGGGTTTGGCCAAATTGGAAAATTTCATCTGACATACCACCCTGAAAATTAAATGACAAGGAGTACACTGGTTTTGAGGGGCGGAATTCTGTGTTACGCTTTCTCAATTTGTACTCACCTTGTTTTCTACAAGGTGTAAAATCAACTTCCATATCTTTAAACTGTCGGTTAGGAACAAAACCTCTGGAACTTCTGCGAGGAGAGAAAGTTGTACATGTATCTGCATTTTTCACTGTATGCAAGTCAACTTTAGGGCTTTTTGGATCTTTTTCACCTTTTAATGTGTCTGCTTTCCTCTTCACTCTTCCATCTGATTTCATATTTTCTGAATCACCTGCTTTTTCATGGCTGTCCTGTGTTTCTTGGTTATTTGTAGAAGAATATCTTCTACTCTGTCTTGGAGTACTTTTCGTATTATCAGGTGAATCCGTCTTTTCTTTGATTTCTGCATTTACATTCTTCTTTTTAGGTGGCATCCCTCTTTCTTCTCATCCTGCAAAAAAAATAAGTTTTTTTATGTTTGTACTAGACATCGGAGAGATGACAGCCATCTCTGTGGGCCCGCTGTAATAAGTGCAAACTTAAGTGTGTGTGGACACAGTACTAGTGTGGAAGTGATCGTTTTGATATTAAATATAAAAAGCATACACGCAAAGTATCAAAAGCCTATCTAAGAAGACAAAATAGTTATAGCCCACACACAACTTGTCATTATAAAAACAATAAGGCCACAGTTTTTATATATACCCCCCCCCCCCCCAAAAAAAAAAAAAATGTTTGGGGTATATAGGAATCACCCTGTCTGTCTGTCCGTCCATCTGTCCACACTTTTTAAGTTCTTGTAAGCGCAACTTGTCTTCAACCACTCAAAGGATTTTGATGAAACTTTATAAAAAGAAGGAACACTGTAAGGAGATGTGCATGCAGGAATATAATTATTGTCAAAAACCAGGAAGGGGAGATAATTTGACTTTGACTTTTCGTTGATTCCCTATGTATTAGTTACCTCGTAAGCCCAACTCCTCTGAAACCACTGAAAGGATTTTGATGAAACTTTACACAAAGGAAGGACACTATCTGGAGATGTGCACGAAAGAATATAATTATTATTCAAAACCAGGAAGGGGAGATAATTTGACTTTGACTTTTGGACATGGACAATTTTTCAAATAAATAATTCAAGGCAAAGATATTGTGAAACCAAGCTGGAAGAGAGAAACACTCTTTTCATTGTTCTCCTCTCTTGAAAAGTTGTTTTCAAAGTGATGTACTGAAATTTCTCTTGTGCTTATGATTTTTGTGTAAAATGTTAAAGAGGCAAAAAAAAAAAGTGAATTTTATATTTGTCTGATATTGACAGAGTATTTTCATTGGCACCCTTACGAAAAGTTCTTTTTTGAAGATTACATCATTGTGTCCATACTTGTATTGTGTCCACATTTGTATTGTGTCCACACCCACTTAAATATGCACTTACCATATTGATTCAGGGTTCAATGAGCGGGGGGTATATTTGGCTGCCATTCGGCGACAGCTCTTGTTTTAGTTTGAAGAAAATTTCAGAAAATGATAATTGGTAGGAGGACAGAAAAAAAATAAAATTAAAATCTCAATGGATTATTCCATTTTTTTCATAAATCAGAGGTATTAAGATTGTGAAGATTGGTGTTTTTGAAGATGGTCTCTTAAGTTACAAATTAATTTAAATAATGTTGGAAATAATTGAATAGAATTAAAGTACTAATTAGAATTAATTAAGAGCACAAAGTAAATGTTTTTTTTTAAATCAGTTATACATAAATTAATTTTTTCTGCATAAAAAAATACAGGGTTGGAGGGAATAAAAAATAAAAATTTAGCAATTTTCAAAATAAAAAATAAAAATTTGGGGTCGGTCCAAGTTGTAAAACTAAAAATAAAAAATAATGGCCTAATCCTACCTTGACTACAAAGTTCAAGGTCAAAGGTCACCAATCATGGTTCATGACACAATGTCTCGAGTGACCTATATACATGTAAAATATCAAATCCTTTCGCAAAAGACAAAAAGTTATAGCTGGACACGACTTTGTTACGGATGAACGGACAGAGTGATTACTATAGGGCGTCCGCCACTATGTGGCGGGGCCCTAATGATATCTACGACATTTTCTATAAAACTAATGGTGGCACCATCTTATAAGCCCTGACTGAACTCTACAATTAAATTATTTTACATGCTCACATACCCCACAACCATGTGATGACAACCCAATTCAGTGAATGATTTGGTATTTTTTAACTCTGAAATTAAATTAACATACCAACACTCATATTTTCAAAAGCTTGGCAAAAATTCTTGAAATAGGAATAGTATGCCTTTTAAATATCATGACCACCATGCAGTTCTATGGAAATATGAAAGCAATCTGCTTTCTTTATTAAATTTTTGCTTTTCCCCATCATCAAGATGCTATATTAGACAGTTACATGTATTTAAACTAGAGGCTCAGACACTGAGCCTGTATCGCTCACCTGACAAAATGCTGAATAGCAGGATTTTTCTATGTTCTGTATGGTGGCCATGATTTTTATGTGAATTTCCCATAGGGCCAAATTAAACTTTGTTCTGTGCTGGCGGCCATGTTTTTCATTGGATCAGAACAAAATGAGCAATCTTTGTTAAGGACATTCAGTTCATCATTCCTGTAAAGTTTGGTTGAATTTGCTTCAGCGGTTTCAGAGGAGAAGAAAATGTAAATTTTCCCATAGGGTCCAATGTTAAACCTTAGTTCCGCGCTGGGAGCCATGTATTTTATTGGATGGAAATGAAATGAGCAACCTTTGTAAAGGACCTTGAAAAACATCATTCCTGTAAAGTTTGGTTGAATTTGCTTCAGTGGTTTCAAAGGAGAAGATAAAAATGTGAATTTCCCTTAGGGCCAATGTTAAACTATGTTTTTTATCGGATTGGAAGGAAATGAGCAATCTTTGTAAAGGACCTTCAGTTCATCATTCCTGTAAAGTTTAGTTGCATTTGTTTGAGTGGTTTCAGAGGAGAGGAAGAAAATGTGAATTTTCCCATAGGGTCCATTGTTAAACCTAAGTTCCGTGCTGGTGGCCATGTTTTTTATCGGATCAGAAAGAAATGAGCAATCTTTGTAAAACATCTTCCATACATCATTCCTGTAAAGTTTGGTTGAATTTGCTTCAGTGGTTTCAGAGAAGTTGAAAATGTGATTTTTCCCATGGGGCCAATGTTAAACTATCTTCTGTGCTGGCGGCCATGTTTTTTATCAGATCAGAACAAAATGAGCAATCTTTGTTCAGGACCTCAAGTTCATCATTCCTGTAAAGTTCGGTTGAATTTGCTTCAGCGGTTTCAGAGGAGAAGAAGAAAATGTGAATTTTTTTCCATAGAGTTCAATGTTAAACCTAAGTTCTGCGCTGGCGGCCATGTTTTTTATCGGATCGGAAAGAAATGAGCAATCTTTGTAAAACATCTTCCATACATCATTCCTGTAAAGTTTTGTTGGATTTGCTTTAGTGACTTCAGAGGAGAAGTTGAAAATGTGAATTTCCCATAGGGCCAATGTTAAACTATGTTCCGTGCTGGCGGCCATGTTTTTTATTGGATCAGAACAAAATGAGCAATCATTGTTAAGGACCCTTAGTACATCATTCCTGTAAAGTGTGGTTGAATTTGCTTCAGTGGTTTCAGAGCAGAAGATGAAAATGTGATTTTTCCCATAGGGTCCAATGTTAAACTAAGTTCCACGCTGGCGGCCATGTTTTTTGTCGGATCGGAACAAAATGAGCAATCATTGCAAATGTCCTTCCATACATCATTCCTGTAAAGTTTGGTTGAATTTGCTTCAGCTGTTTCAGAGCAGAAGATGAAAATGTGATTTTTCCCATAGGGTCCAATGTTAAACCCAAGTTCCGCGCTGGCAGCCATGTTTTTTGTCGGATCGGAACGAAATGAGCAATCTTTGTAAAGGACCTTCCATACATGGTTCCTGGAAAGTTTGGTTGAATTTGCTTCAGTGGTTTCAGAGGAGAAGATGAAAATGTGAAAAGTTAACGGACGGACGACAGACGGATGACGGACGGCGACGGACGGACGACAGACGCCAAGTGATGGCAATAGCTCACCCTGACCCTTTGGGTCAGGTGAGCTAAAAAGTACAGGGAAGAATCAAGAACATATATATAAGACAGTGTTTTAAAGAAGTATGGGGAAGAATCAGGAACATAGATATAAGACAGTGTTTTAAAGAAGTAAGGGGAAGAATAAGGACACATATATATATATGACAGTGTTTTAAAGAAGTACGGGGAAGAATCAGGAACATATATATATAAGACAGTGTTTTAAAGAAGTATGGAGAAGAATCAGGAACATATATAAAAGACAGTGTTTTAAAGAAGTACGGGGAAGAATCAGGAACATATATATAAGACAGTGTTTTCAAGAAGTACAGGGAAGAATCAGAAAAATATATATATAAGACAGTGTTTTAAAGAAGTACGAGGAAGAATCAGGAACATAAATATAAGACAGTGTTTTAAAAGAAGTACGGGGAAGAATCAGGAACATATATATAAGACAGTTTTTTAAGGAAGTACACGGAAGAATCAGGAACACATATATAAGACAGTGTTTCAAAGAAGTACGGGGAAGAATCAGGAACATATATATATATATAAGAGAGTGTTTTAAAGAAGGACGGGGAAGAATCAGGAACATATATATAAGACAGTGTTTTAAAGAAGTACGAGGAAGAATCAGGAACATATATATAAGACAGTGTTTTAAAGAAGTACGGGGAAGAATCAGGAACATATATATAAGGCAGTTTTTTAAGGAAGTACGGGGAAGAATCAGGAACATACAGTTTATATAGGACAGTGTTTTAAAGAAGTACGGGGAAGAATCAGGAACATATATATAAGACATTTTTTTAAGGAAGTACGGAGAAGAATCAGGAACGTATATATTAGACAGTGTTCTAAAGAAGTACAGGGTAGAATCAGGAACATATATATAAGACAGTTTTTTTTTAAGAAGTACCGGGAAGAATCAGGCACATATATATAAGACAGTGTTTTAAAGAAGTAGGAACATATATATTTATGAGACAGTGTTTTAAAGAAGTGCGGGGAAGAATCAAGAACATCTATATAAGACAGTGTTTTACAGAAATATGGGGAAGAATCAGGAACATATATATAAGACAGTGTTTTAAAGAAGTACGGGGAAGAATCAGGAACATATATATATAAGCAGTGTTTTAAAGAAGTGTGGGGAAGAATCAAGAACATATATATAAGACAGTGTTTTACAGAAATATGGGGAAGAATCAGGAACATATATATAGCACAGTGTTTTAAAGAAGTACGGGAAAGAATCAGGAACATATATATAAGACAGTGTTTTAAAGAAGTACGGAGAAGAATCAGGAACATATATATAAGACAGTGTTTTAAAGAAGTACGGAGAAGAATCAGGAACATATATATATAAGACAGTGTTTTAAAGAAGCACGGGGAAGAATCAGGAAAATATATATATAGGACAGTTTTCAGGATCAGTATATAATAATATTGATCTAAAATAAAAAGAAAAGTGTGATATCCAAGTGTCTGAAAGGGTATTCTTTGGGGACATCTTCAAGAAAACATAGAAAGCAGCCACAGCCTGCTAAGCTCACCTCGTTGCACAGCATTGTCACATGTTACACATGTCAATAACCAGGAATGGACTATAATCATTTGTTTAAACAGATTCAGTCATGCGTAAAAAGTAGGTCAGAGACAGCATTCAAAGCATGCATTGTTGTTGTCATCCCAAAACACATCATGCATACCAGTATGGTTGATGTGCGCCATGTCAGTAAGCAGGAATGGACTTTAACCATTCTAACTAACCAAGTTGCTCATGTGTAAAATGTAGGTCAGAGACAGCATCCCAAGCATGCATTCCAGTCCTCATCCCAAAATGCATCATACATACCAATATGGTTGATGAGGGCCATGTAAGTAAGCGGAAATGGACTTTAACCATTCTACCTAACCAAGTCACTCATGCGTAAAATGTAGGTCAGACAGCATCCGAAGCATGCACTGTTGTTGTCCTCCAAAAACGCATCAAACATACCAGTATGGTTGATGTGGGCCATGCCAGTAAGCGGGAATGGACTTTAACCATTCTACCTAACCGAGTCGCTCATGCGTAAAATGTAGGTCAGAGACAGCATCCGAAGCATGTATTCCGGTCCTCATCCCAAAATGCATCATACATACCAATATGGTTGATGTGGGCCATGTCAATAAGCGGGAATGGACTTTAACCATTCTACCTAACCAAGTCGCTCATGCGTAAAATGTAGGTCAGAGACAGCATCCGAAGCATGCATTCCAGTCGTCTTCCCAAAATGCATCAGGCATACCAATATGGTTGATGTGGGGCATGTCAGTAAGCAGGAATGGACCTTAACCATTGTTCCTAACCGGACGCGGACGCTATGGGTATCACATAAGCCCCCCTCACTTCGTGAGGTGAGCTAAAAAGGGACTCAGACATTTTTGGGGGGTATACACAAAGAAATATGATATTTTTCAGTTAAGGGGAAGAATGAGGACCAGGTGATGGGAGAGAACTGATACTTCTTTATAACACTATGAACATTGTCTTGAATGTAGAACGTTTCCTTATAACACTGCTAATTATGTCATTGAGAAAAATTCTTTCTTGTAACCATATATATATTCATTTTAAGCGCATAAAATCTTTCTTTTATTCATGAAACATCTCTAAATATGAAATATAGTTAAAAGATAATCAGTTGGAAATTCTTCCTCTAACGGGGAAAAATCAGGATTTGAGGAGACTTGTAGGGGTGAGTTGGCAGTGAGGCCACAGGGGCTTGTATACAGGTCAGAAATAATGCCCGCTAAAGTTTTAATGCATTTCTAAAAAATACTGTGTCTCAGCTATCAAACACCTTTAGAAATACATTAAAACTAAAGTGGGCATTGCCATTATTTCTGACCTGCAGACAAGCACCTGTAAGTGAGGCAAGCTGTCTTACTTAAAAGCACTTGACAAGGTAGAGGAGTTTTCTTGGCTTTTTTGTTCTGTAACGGTTGTGGTGTTTTAAGACATTGTTAACTCCCTTTAATAAAACAGTGAAATTTACAGAAGAAATTTTAACACCTATAGTGAAGGATATAACAATTATTCATACTGTATAAATACCTAGTAAAACACGAAGGAACTTAACCGTAACAGTTTTATGTTGGAACATTAATACATTCTAAAGTGGATGTAAATTTTAAGAAACAATTATACATATTCCGTGAAATGTTACTTCAGAAATATATTTTGTTTTCAAATTTTGTTCAAGGTCGGAATTGACCACTGGACTTCAATGGTCCTGTCTCTTTGGCTATATCTAAACAGGCCTACTACGGTCGAACTTTGGCATGAAATATTAGATAGTACAGTATGAGACATGTTCTCTTTTTATGGATCCATTTCAAAATTGTTTTCGTAGGAAATAATAAACATTTTCTGTTAATAAATCTTGTATTTGAATATTTTTTTTTAATACAATATGTAACTTTCATGCATTTTGGTATCATTTTCTATCATAACTCAGGTCCCAGAGGAACGAACCGTCTTGATATCAACATAATGGTATATGTCTGTCTGTCAGTTGTCCGATGTCAAGACCTTTCAGTTAACACGAGGGAATGGTGACGCACAGACACCAGACCCTCCTGTTACATTTTTATGGTGGCCAGTGTGGGGATCTGAGAAAAAACCTTGGAAGAAGATGGTACAAAACTTATTCAAGCATTGTTTAAAAGTTTAAATTGTATTTGTATGACTTCTAGTTTTGTAGTTGATGTTGAAGCTGTCATGGATACAGAAGTAAACATTCAGGTTGTAATGTATTGTTTAGATTTTTACTTTGATATTTGATTTACACTCACATTTGTATACATATGGAAACGAAAACAAATATCTCAATATATTGTACTTTTTGTTTTTCATGATTTCATGGGGCTTATTTTGTGTTTATTTTACACTGACAAACCATGATGATCTACATAAAATGTCAAGAAGTAGTAGGACATAGCGGATTACATATACAGATAAATTGCACAGTGGACATTTAATGATTCATAATTGTGGTTGATTTTTGATTTTGTGTATTGATAATGCATACTAGATGTCGTTAAAAAGACTGAAATGATACTGCCGAATATGAGTAGGGGTACTCAGTCTAGTTTTGTATTTATCTGGTGAATACACTGATATTTTTTGATAATTGCATTCTAGATGTCGTGAAATGACTGAAATGATACTGCTGAAGATTAGTAGGGGTACTCAGTCTAGATTTGTATTTATCTGGTGAATATATATGTACAGAGATGTATATATATAATTTTTTAATTATGAACATTGAACATTGTGTAATATCATCAAGACTATTAAACACAGTTATTTTTACATCATTATAATATAAGAACATTTGTTTGTGTATGTCATTTTGAGAAGACAATTAAATATTACTGTATACTTCCAGAATTGTGCCCAAAGGCTAATGGCTAATTTAGCTAAAGGGATAAGACATCCCTGTACTGTAGCCACTTCATATTATGCAGAATGTTGTACTGTATGGTGAATGGAATGAGTCAGAAGGTTGCAGATCTGTTAGACGCCAAAACCTTTTTGCCTATAGCCGAGTTCAACTGGTGATATGGAACAGCTCTATGATTGATGAAGTGAAGAAGTCTACAATGCAGCCATTTGATGAAAAATACTGGAAGTTCAGACAACCGTTCTCGTTTTCTATGACTGGCAAAGTTATTTTCATGGACATTCAAATAACATTTGTTTTAAGGAGGGAGGAATGTAACGGTTGTGGTGTTTTAAGACATTGTTAACTCCCTTTAATAAAACAGTGAAATTTACAGAAGAAATTTTAACACCTATAGTGAAGGATATAACAATTATTCATACTGTATAAATACCTAGTAAAACACGAAGGAACTTAACCGTAACAGTTTTATGTTGGAACATTAATACATTCTAAAGTGGATGTAAATTTTAAGAAACAATTATACATATTCCGTGAAATGTTACTTCAGAAATATATTTTGTTTTCAAATTTTGTTCAAGGTCGGAATTGACCACTGGACTTCAATGGTCCTGTCTCTTTGGCTATATCTAAACAGGCCTACTACGGTCGAACTTTGGCATGAAATATTAGATAGTACAGTATGAGACATGTTCTCTTTTTATGGATCCATTTCAAAATTGTTTTCGTAGGAAATCATAAACATTTTCTGTTAAATCTTGTATTTGAATATTTTTTTTTAATACAATATGTAACTTTCATGCATTTTGGTATCATTTTCTACCATAACTCAGGTCCCAGAGGAACGAACCGTCTTGATATCAACATAATGGTATATGTCTGTCTGTCAGTTGTCCGATGTCAAGACCTTTCAGTTAACACGAGGGAATGGTGACGCACAGACACCAGACCCTCCTGTTACAGTTCTTTCGACACTCAAGTGATAGATTAAATTTAATCACCTGAAACCTTGTTCCTTCGGTATTCTACTGCCGTTGTTTCTGAAACCCCTAACAGTAAGATGATTAACACCACAGGGGCCGGTAACATACGATATTGATAGACCGGGTCCCATATATATGTATAAGAAGGAGAAGCTCCTTCTTATACATAACATACGATATTGATAGACCGGGTCCCATATATATGTATAAGAAGGAGAAGCTCCTTCTTATACATATATATGGGACCCGGTCTATCAATATCGTATGTTACCGGCCCCTGTGAGTAACACTTGCACTGTCATGACTGTAAATGTTCAAAGGAAGCCATGTTTATTGAATAACAAGACACACATTTAGTTTAAATTTTTGCAGCTGTTTGTACTCTTTGTGACATTTCCTTAAATGTTATGTGTATTGTCATGGTTTCCAGATGAGAATATAACATGTATACAGTATTAGTTTACTTTTTGAAGAAGTTTTTAGGGAAATCTTCTTTCCGGAGGAAAAAAAGCAAATATGGTGGATTATGACCTCCATCGCCGAAGATCGAATCCTAGAGTAGAGTTTCACCAATTAAATTTGATCATGACAAATATATTATTTTTGGCTTGATTTCATTGAATAATTATGCATGTAACAACGCTCATAACTAGGTGAAATCACTTACAATTGTAAACTTTGGACATTAATACAAAAAGATCAACGCAATACAGGATGTCAATAAGAACCTGTTTTTGATTGGCTCATTTAGATTTGACCAACTTAAATAATTATTGTATATTTAACATTTTCAAGTACTTAATATTGTTAAGAATTTTTCTTTCAAAGTAATGTGAAAGAATAGATATAGGAAGTTAGTTTACTCCTCTTTTCTATTTATTTCTTGTCCTACATTTCCGGTGTTCATCCAGAAAATGCCCTTATTATTTGGACCGAGAAATTATTTTATTTGAAAAATTAGAATCATGTGCAAAATTGAAATTCTTGTTTGATTTTAAACAATTTCGAAGAACAGACGCACATCCTTCAAATAAAAAATACAAGTTTTCGGGGTCCCACTAATTAGAGACAAGGACTGAACAACAAGTATGAAGATAGTACTGTAACTTGAAGGGTCTGGTGTTTGTGCGTCACCATTCCCTCGTGTTAACTGAAAGGTCTTGACATCGTTCCCGCTCTTCGTACATGGATCACACGCTTTTTTCGGCTCTCCAAATTTTTGTGTGTTAAAATGATTTGGACGCAAAATTTTTAAAGTCGGTTTATCTGTCAAATTCTTGGATTTTAACACAGGATTATGCATATTTGCATCTGTTTGGATTTAATTGTTGTTTTTCATGTCGTGTAACGCCACGAAAATAGGAAACGTGGGACTGTCAGCCGGCTGCCATATTCGGGTTCATATTGAATTCTATGGCATGTCGAACAGACCTCTCATTTACATGATGTCTGTGGGTTCTGGTTGTTCCTCTGACAGTTCGGTGGTTTCTTTCGGAGATCATTTTGTTGATTTTCCGCTCAGTTCCTCCACCTTTAATTTAACTGAGCATTTAACGGTCATCGGTCTGGATAGAGCAGATTGTCCTAACCAACCCCCGCTCTGCCTTATTTTGTGGGGGCTTCCGGAGAGTTCTTTGTATTTATTAAGATAGAAGTCCTGACGTTTTTTAACTGTATATAGTGCCTTGGTGGGCTTTTATCTTGACTGTCACGCTGGAGTATAACGCTCAATTATGAGTACACTCTATATACGGAAGAAGAAGAAGAAGAAGATGTTTATTTTTGTTTTTGCACTCTGTACATAGTTTTAGCCCCGTGGATGGCAGTGATTGGTACGTATGTCCTCACAATTCCACAACCTCAGGACTCTTCCAGGTAAGTCAACCTGCGTTAGGCTAGGGAATCGGGAAAGGCAATGCTCACATTAACATGCCTGGTCCTTACGTCTTATATTACGTTATATGACGGTGCTCCTACACACAGGAGGAATATACTTACAAAACAAAACAAAACAAAACATCGGACGACTGACAGACAGATGTACCATAATGTCGATATCAAGACGGTTCGTTCCTCTTGGACCTGAGTTATGGTAGAAAATGATACCAAAAGGCATGAAAGTTACACATTTTATTAAAAAAAAATCAAATACAATGTTTTACAGAAAATGTATATGCTCTCCTAACTGAAAAAATTTGAAATGGATCCATAAAAAGAGAACATATCTCATAGTCAAATGCAGGATAAGAACTATCCATTTCTTCAAGCCAAAGATCGACCATAAGTGTTTTTTTAGAAATAGCCAAAGAGATAGGACAAGAAAGTCCAGTGGTCATTAATTCCGACCTAGAACAAAATCTGAAAACAAAATATATTTCTCATGAATTAACATTTCACAGAATAGGTATAATTGTTTCTTAAAATTTACACCCTCTTTAGAAATGTATTAATGTTTCAATATTATACAGTTACTGTCTTTTGTTGAGGTAAATGTGCAGTGTTATTGACTTTTGGGGAAACAGATATTCATCGAGCCGCATGGCGAGGTGAATATCTGTTTTCCCAAAAGTCAATAACACTGCACATTTACCGAAACTAAAGACAGTAACTGTTTTATTCTATTATCCGATAAATACATAATAATTCTTTTTATTATGTATAATACTATACACCTAGAAATTTTCTATGGGTGTCGAATTAACGATTAAAGAGGCTTTGAACATTTGCATAAAATAAATGAAATATATACTTTTCAAAAAATATTTTGAGGATAAGTAAAACAATAAATATAACATTATTATTATCTTTACTGTCAGAAATTTACAGATTCTAGCTAACACTGAGTTTGCGGCTTTTTTCCATTGTTCGTCATTGGTGGGAGATTGTGAAGAAGGGAGAGAATTGACATTTTAATGTAACAAGCGAACGTTCTTTAAAGACTTTATTTAAAGAATAAATTTTTTATCCTAAATAATCGATGATTTCTGTCTTTTAAATGAATGCTTGTGTTCTTCCTTTCCACTCCTTGCATCTGTGTAATGTGCGACGTTTCTGTGCTATGTGTTGTCGACATCCGACGGGAGATTTTTTCCCAAAATATTGTGTGAACGCCTTTACCAGTGTTACGCTGACTTGTTTCGTATTTTAAGTGTCTTCCTCTTTGCATATTTGCACCATTTTCGCTGATCTTCTTTTCTTTAAATGAAGCAATTCTGTTTTTAGTGATGCCGATGACAATGTTACATAGCAATGTGATTGGACGATATAAATACGGGATTTCCCTTTTTCTAAAAATATGTCGCACGTGACGTTTCCCACGGTGAATATCCTTTTCATGGAGTGAATATCCTTTCTATCGAGTGAATATCCTTTTTTATTCATTTTAATGTCAATGCAACTTTACCATTAGTATTTATATATTATAGAATAATAAAATGTTACGGTTAAATTCCTTCACATTTTACTAGTTATTTATAAATAATTGTTAGGTGTTAAAATTTCGTCTGTTAATTTCACTGGTTTATTAAAGGGAGTTAACAATGTCTCAAAACACCACAACCGTTACATTCCTCCCTCCTTAAAACAAATGTCATTTGAATGTCCATGAAAATAACTTTGTCATAGAAAACGAGAACGGTTGTCTGAATTCAGACTTGGGGTCGATTACATTCAAATGTACTCAATTACATTACAAATTACTTTCTGATTTTCATGATTACATTACAATTACAATTACTTCTTTTTAGAAATGTAATCAATTACATTACAATAACATCTCAAATGTAATCGTTTACATTACAGATTACATTTGTAGGCTACTTTATATCTACTCCATATTTACTTCATATAGTACACGATGTTTCTTTGGTTAACATTTAGTACGTATTATAAAAGACTTTAACCTTTAAATGTATATACTCCACATGTTACTCCATTTAGCATGTTTATACAAGGTATCTCTCTGACTTACATTTTCTCAATATTACAGTTTCATAGGAAAAATTTAAAGATATGGAGTGAATGTACATGTGACAAAAATGCACACGATACATAGAAAACTCCAGTTTATCAAGGACAGGGCTTTTATTTCAGTCTACATCTTGATGCCGCCTGAGGGTCTTCAACCAGAGGTGAACAATATTCACCCCCTCAAGCGAGATCAAGAAAGCCCCTAACGTGCACTTAAGCTGTATTCTTGACAAAAATTATATCAAGGTTACTTCCCACCCGCCTTTGACAAAAGATTCTGTGTTGAAGTTAAAATATAATTCTGTTTCTGTGTTCACTTATAGTACATTTAATCATTCCTGATGTTACATTTTGTGTATTATTTTATTATGTATTTTCTATTTTCTCTGGCAATATTATTAAAACGCCCAATTTTTATTGGATGTTTATGATTTGATATTCTAAATTTACAAAGAGAATATAACTCCTTTTCTTCTAAAATATTTAAGTAATTTTCAAATTCAAAGGAATCTTTAGATAATTTATAATTCAAACCTTTTGGCGAAATTTTGTAACAAAGAGAGCCATTCTTGTATTTTGAATTTTGGAAAAACTCCTGGGTCAAGATTTAAGAGTAGACAGTATCAAGGAGACATATTTGATCCAGGGATAATTATGATTTTCATCAATGAAAAGTTTATATAAAAGTTTATTTGATACATATGACAGCTTTATCACTTTTTCTGGCATTTTCCTGAAAACTTAATTCTTAATCAGACCAGTTTAAAGAAAATTTTTAATTTGCCGTCTGTCGCCCTTTAGAAAAGATCAAAATATCTGTTTTTTTTTCTTTATTAATTTTTGATTTCCATGTATATGTAACCATTTATATCTTAGCACAAATATTGAAGAAATAATACCTGTTAATCATGTTAAGCAATGACATGTCAAGGTGATTAGATAATAGCACCCTAGAGGAGTGAAAATTAACAAAAATCTAATTATCTATGACACAAGTTACCAACCTATTTATGACCCCCAATAAATATGTAACAGGATGTTTGAAGTGTGCACAAAATTGACATAAAAACAGAAAATATAGACAACTTATGTCAAAACTTTGCAATACTACTACTGAAGTATGACAGGATTAAAAGTTAATTTCATTCTTTCAAGTTCTAAGAAAACAGATGTTTTTACAACATTTAAACATTTTTTTTCTCAATTTTTAACTCTTATTTTAATTTCTCTTAGAAATTTTTTAACATATATTTTTATATATTAAGTTTTCCACTTCATTTCTTAAATAAAACTTTAATACTTCTTTCTTAAAATTGCAATTTTCTAAAAGTAATCAAAATGTAATCTAAATGTAATCATGATTACAGGGTAAAATTGAATGTAATTGATTACATTACGATTACATGTAATCAAAATTGTACGATTACAGATTACATCTGATTACATGAAAAAATGTAATCGATTACAGCTGATTACAATTACAAATTACGATACCCCATCTCTGTCTGAATTTCCAGTATTTTTCATCAAATGGCTGCATTGTAGACTTCTTTACTTCATCAATCCGGCATAGAGTTGTTCCATATCACCAGTTGAATGTCCATGACATATCTTGGCTATCCGGCGGCAAATAGGTTTTGGTGTTTACCATATCTGTAACCTTCTGACTCATTCCATTCACCATACAGTACAACATTCTGCATAATATGTAGTGGCTACAGTACAGGGATGTCTTATCCCTTTAGCTAAATTAGCCATTAGCCTTTGGGCACAATTCTGGAAGTATACAGTAATATTTAATTGTCTCCTCAAAATGACATACACAAACAAATGTTCTTATATTATAATGATGTAAAATTACTGTGCTTAATAGTCTTGATGATATTACACAACGTTCAATGTTCATAATTAAAAAAAAAAATTATATATATATATAGCGACAAACTTTGAAATCTTATTTTATCCTCAGGATAAGCATGTAAATATGCTTATAAAGGTCTTGAAAAATAAATTATATGCGTCTGAAGTCAAAGACCAACTGAGTTAAAGTCTTAGAATGTGATATTATCGAGAACATCTTTCCACTGAGGAATTTGACCACTACAACTTGAGTCACGGACACGCAACACTTCATTTGAATTTCACTGTTGCATATAAGGCCCCATTTCGATGAATTTACATCTCGTCAGTGCAACTCGGATCTAAAACTTGGAAAACCGCTGCCGAAATAGGGTGTACAAGACTGGAGATTGGCTGTTAAATTTCCTCTCCCTACCCATTTAGCCCCGTAATTGATGGATCTCGCTGGAGCAGACGGGAGGGAAAAAATCCAAAGTTCCATATTAAATGTCTACTCTACTCTACTCTATGAAATGAAATAAATAACCTCATTTCATAGAGTAGAGTAGAGTAGACGTTTAATATGGAACTTTGGATTTTTTTCCTCCTGTCTGCTCCAGCGAGATCCATCAATTACGGGGCTAAATGGTAGTTGAGCTCGGCCATTGAAAGGCGTGTTCTGGAACTGTTATTCTGGACAACTCTCCCTACAACCTGCTTTTATTTAACTCTGCACAGTGATTAAGCATGGTTTGAAGATATGCATAATGTCATATTCTAGATTTTTGTCAAAATGTGATTGCGGGGGTAGATGGACTTTAATAAAATTGTGTTTTCTGGACCCCCCCCCCACAATGTTAAAGCTACATTTATTTAACCATACACAGTAATTAGGACTGAAGATGTGCGTATTGTCACAAGTTAGATTTTGGTCTAAAGGACAAGGTGCGGTTAGGGGTTGATTTGTCCGAAGATTCCAGTGAATTTCTAAGTTGCACCGCAAGATTTTCTTTCATGTTCGTTTCAAAGTTGAGATCCCATTTACAGAAAACATACAAAAATTAGAACTACTGACGTCACAATAGGTACAGTTCTGACGTCATGAAAAGGCTACTTTAGAGCATTTTCATAGAAATATACCAAATTTGGTAATTTTTTAGCAGTTTTCCTAGCCGGAAATATCGAGCACATTCAAGAACAAATTTGATAATTTACCAACTTATTGGTACAAATGAATTGAACCTCTCATATGAATATTTTTCTGGTTCTTGCATGTTCTCAATATTTCCTATTCAGAAAAAGTAGTCAAAATTGGTCAAATTTGTAATTTTTGGGGCAAAATCTTCAATTTGTCCCTTCTTCTATACTCAAAAACTCAGTAATCATACATAAATATTTGAGAAATGTTACTGTTTACTGAAAAGTCATACCCATAGAACATTTGAATGGGAAAATTCTGTGAGTTCAACTAAATTTATTTTTCAGGCCAAATAAGGCCCTTACCGCCCCTACTCCTTTGTGTGTGTTTTTTTGTTTGTTTTTGTTTTTTTTGTGGGGTGTAGTTGGACTTGGCCATTTTATTGAAATTTGTGCATTTGAAAAAAGGTCGATATTGGACAAGTCCTGATTGGCAATATCAATAGGCTTTTTTTTGTCTCCTTGACATTTACCCCATTTCCTTTCTTTTTCATATTTGTAGAGTTCTAGTTCTTGAAGTAAGTGAGAACCGAACCGTCAGTCTAAAAAGAACAATCCA